>UCOH01011981.1:0-20266 GCA_900474275.1 Synergus japonicus
ACGCATTCCGGATCCATGGGATGCCACCCTGAGAAGAAGTATGTTCATTGTGCATCGTTGCGTTGAACTGATGAACGAGCGTAATGCGGGTGGTATTAAGGGATGCGCCAACAATGGCTGACGCTCGGAGTAGGGAGAGACGGAGAGTGGGAGTGGAGATGGCGTCTAGCAAGGCTCGGTAGCGAGAGTATGTACACGCGTGTAACCCCATGATACAATTGCAATGAATCATCCTATTACCATCAGCATCATTTTGTTCATAAATATTTCAATTCTTAACAAATTAAATATTTAATTCATTTCATTAGGGAGAAATTGTGAGGGTAATAAATTTATAATAATTTTGTGCCTAACGTTTAAATTGTTTAATTCTTAATTTGATTAATTTTAAACTCGGTTTTATAAAAATTGAATAGAAATACAGATTCAAGTTTGAAATACTTTGTAAAAAAGAAATTGTCTACCAAAAGTTGCCATAATATAGAGGATCAGCCCTATATAATTACATATTTACAAATCAAACCATTCTGAAAACGCAATTGGATTTTAGGTTACAGGTGGTGAGCTATCAAATGATTATCTTGAAGAACAAATGAAAAAAAGGCAAGTTGAAGCTGCTAAGCGACTCAATACGTTCCAGTTGGACTCCCAAAGCACTGATTCATCTACTTTTTCAACGGCATCGGCATCTTTATCAACAATGTCTTTCAAAACTCTAGACACTGAACCAGAAGAAACCCTTGATTGCTGCCAAGAAAATGTTCAAACTACTAAATTATGTAGAAATGCGGTTTTTCAAGGACTATTAAAAAAAAATATTATTTCCTTAACAGACTTAGATATGAATGACAATCCTAATAAAACAGTAAGAGAAGAAAGTGATAGCTCTGAAGAAAACGCACAAGCAGATTGTCGATCGAGACTAAACCTTTTTGAACATCCAGAAGAACCGGATTTATATGTGCGCCCGGAGCTATATATGCAAGCGTACAGAAAGATGGATTACACACGCGACTTCGTATTAGATCGAATTGGGACAAAGAAAACAATAACACCAAGAGAGTATTATATGAATGTAAGTGACAGTGATTTCGCATTTACCAAGAAGAGTAAATAACAGAAAAAGGAAATATCACAAAGAAATATAATTTGGCTATCATCATTTTTGCTTTAAATTTATAACATTTTTATAATTAAGTGTAAAAACGTATATCTCTCAGATAGTTTCAATTGTTTTTAAGAACTGAATATAATAATACTTGGCAATCATGAAGCCACTAAATATTACTATATCTAATGTTTAATTTCTGACTTTTCCGGACTTTATCTTGAATTATTTTTTATGTTACTTATATCTCCAACCAACTAACGAAACTTCGAGAGCGAAATCTATTTAGAGTTACAATTAATGAATGGTGTCTGGATTCGTTAAAATGATTTTGACATACAGTATTATATTTCTTCATATTAATAGCACACAGTTTGCCGCTTAGTTATACAAATTCACGAAGATTGTTTCGTATTTAGAAGAAAATTTTTATTTGTGTCGAGGTATATATATTTAAAAAAAAATGTAAAAATTTTGGCTAAATATACGGTTACTATTTTGCCTGGTTAAGGTAACCAGAATTCTGGTTATTTTAATCAGAATTTTTAGTTAAAACAACTTGAATGCTGGTTAAATAAATCAGAAAAAATAGTTATACTAATTAGACGTTTTTTGGAGTGTATGAAATTATTTCAATTCGAAATTTTTCTATGAATGTAAAAAAGAGTAGGAATTATCTTGTATGCTGTTTTACAGAACGAATCTGAATATAAAATGAAAAATAAAAAAATTTCTATGTGTAGGATTTATACAGGGTGTCTAAAAAGTCCCGGGACGGTTGGATATTTCTTCAGGTATAATATTTTTCAAAAAAGTAAAGGTCATTCCTGAAGTAAATTTCAACGGGGAATTCAATGGTGACCTTCATTTTGACTTTGAAGTCGACCTTCATGGCTTTTTGAAGGTCAACTTTGTGTTTTAAATTGAAACCCCGTTTTTTTACATCTGTAATCGATAAAGCGGAAAATTCTACGTTTAAGTATGTACTGTTATATCCTGAGGATTAACATACCCAATTACCCTAACAGTTCTCGTTTTAAGTTCACGTTAATGAACTAGGGACGAGATCAAGCCAAAGAAAATGAGACGCAATGTTCAATCAATGATTTTTATTGGTAATTACAAATTTCAAATGTAAGAGTGAGAGGCAATCAAAGTGAGACCGAGAGAGAGTAGTGGACAGCTAGAGGAACTTCTGGACTTCTGGCACCGTTCTGTAAGGAACGTTGCAGATTAGATCTACCAGATATATTTAGAAATGGGAATGTAGAAGAGTCGGGTATTAGTAACTTACTTGTTTTATAGTAGATTTTCCCTGCTGAGTTAATGGGTTGCAGCTTATAAGGTTCTCCTAGGTATCTGGCCGTTCTTTCCAGATGTGTGAGGCCCCTTGTCTAGAGATTCAATTGGAACTTGAACTGGTACCGAACTGAAACTCGGAAGATTGACGGGCCTACTGGATAGGTCTGGAGTCTGATTTCAGATTTTGTCGATTACTGACTCGGAGACTGTAACCACGAAAAAAAACTGCAAGATTGACTGATGAAAACTTCAAGACTGACACGGTTTAGAACCGTGGATTAGACTGATAGAAAACTGAAGATTCACGCCGTAAGGAACTCCGAACTCAACTGACTATCGAGACTGCTTATCGAGACTGACTCGCTTAAAATTTCGCATCCTTTTTATATCCTTTTGGGGCCATCCTCCATTGTGACCTTTCCTCCGTAAAGGAATCGAGCGATTTCACAGTTCGTCCCTCCGTAAGACTTTAATGGTTCATGGCTTCCTAGTTTTGGCTAAGGGAGACCTTTCTTCGTTTGGTCTCTAAGTAATTTATATCTCTCTCATCTCGACGCTTACACGTGTTTGAAAACATTAGGATTTTAGATTTATTGATTAGTTACGATCACGTAGCACATTCCCCCTTACTTCAACGTATTTTTAATACGTTCAAACCTCGTTAGAGGTATATGCGAAAAAATTGAAAGGCATTACGTTTTTGTTGAATTTACGAAGTACAAAAATTGCAGAAGTTTATAAAATAGGAGTACATATTTTTAAACAAGCGATTATAACACTGATTTTTTTTTTAATTTTTCTCTATAGTTTGCGAAGACATTCATGTACCTTGTACATTTATTTTTAATAAATCTCATGCATTTGATTGCTTACAGATTTTTCATGCATGTAAATATAGGGTAGTTTGTACTCACATCATACATAAGATTGTTTTGGTTTTAGATTTCCTACCTAATTCATGCGTATATTTTCTAATACATATATTTGATTTAGAATTATTCATGCATACATTTTAATACTTACATATATTTTTTGATTTTGAATTTTCTACATTATTCATGCATACATTTTCTAACTTAATGGTTAAATATACTTTTTTTTATCCTGATTTTGAATTTTCTATATTGTTCATGCATATATTTCCTAATTTTATAATGATAAACAAAATTTTTTTTGTATTCGAATTTCTTTCATACGTTCGTAATGGTTTCCAAAGGGTTTTCACATACTTTTGATGTTCATGCATTTTCTTAAGTACTAGAACAAGTATTTTCAAACTTCTGACTATACATTCAACATACATACTTCTTGCCTTTTATAATAACATACATTTACATATAGATTTGTTCCTAAAAAAAAAAAAAAAAAAATTATTATTCTTTTGGTTGCCTATTCATATTTCTGGTAAATTGTGCCGATCTTTTTGGTTTTCTTGATTAAGTTTCAATATGTCACAAAGGGTGAGACCTTCCCTCTTTTTTCTTTTGAGCACGATTTGTGAGATATATACGTATTTAATGTTGAGACATTCGAGTTAGTTAATAGTATATATATTTTTTTGAAAAGACAAAAAATTTGTTTACATTCATCTTTCATTCGATTACTGCTTGAGGAGAGAGAATTTTATCATGCTTGTTTGAATATTTCTTTCTTGTTCCTTTTTCTTTAAACATTAGATTCTTCTATTTCTACTTCTAAACCATGCAACACGTTTACAGTAAAATTCAGGTATATTTCGATACATTTTGAGCAGTGTATTGCTTTTTTTTCTGGATAAATAATAGTTTGCCTACAATAATAACATTTGGTTTTAGCGGTATCGATGTGACTTAGAGAGTGCCAAGAATTTCGTTTTTGTAAGTTTCTTCGTTCATGTGGCGACATTTTTTCATAACAGTTTTCACAAAGGCGTATTTGTTTTTGTCTATCAAAATAGAAATATGGAATACCTTGTTTGAGTTTAAAACAATATGCAGTGAAGATGCTTGAGTAAGCTTTTGTATGGTGGTCTGTCAATTCGTTATCAATGTTATTTGGCAGTGGGGTTTCCGATACTATTTCATTTGGAAGCATTTCCTAAAATAAAAGAAAAGTCTTTTATTTATATGACTCAAACATAAAAATGCTTACTGTTTTATACAATTTCTTTTGGAGAAAAAGGAAAAAGAAAATACTATTATTTTTGTTGATAAAATCTGTTTGTGCATTGGAAGTAACGCATATGGTTATCGGTCTTGTAGTCCCTGTATATGGCGTAAGTCTATGCGTGGATCCTAGATAATCGTACTGGTTATGTCCCATAAAGTTTGTGATTTAATGGGAAATTTTTTTTTAAGGTTACTCGTGTATAGGTTTTCCTTAGTTATTTGAAAATGTGTTTCCTATAAAATTGCTTTTTCGAGGGAGGGGGTTCACTATCTTTTAAGGGTATGATTTTTCGGAACTTTAGTTTGTTTAGATTTACTGATTGGGATAGATCCTCTTAAACAGTTCGTCTTTGGTCTTGTGGCATCATGAGTAAAACTCTGGATTGGTCGTTTTTGGCTGAAGCTATTGATTTAGACAATAGTGATTTTGTAAGATTGGGTCCCATTGATTTTGATCTTTTGGTAAATAATGAGGACTTAAATAATGTTACTAGTTTTGAGAGAAATAACTTACAAATTTTCGACCAGAATTCTATTAATAATTTTGAGGGTTCTTTTAAGTCTGAAATATCTCTAATATTTGGATAGTGGGTTTCATGTAGATAATACAAGTGTGCCTTTTTTTTCTTCGGCTGAGTGTAGCAACATGAGTTTTCCTTCAACTTCGGGGAATTACGTTTATAGTGATTGTGTGGACACAAGTGCCTTTTGTTTCTGAAGGTAACCATGTGGGTTTTCCTTCGACTTCGGGAAATAACATTTATAGTGACCATGGGGACATAAGTGCAGTTATGCCTTTTGTTTCTCAAGGTAACGATATGAGATTTTCTTCGACTTCGGGAAATAACATTTATAGTGACTGTGTGGACATAAATACAGTTATGCCTTTTGTTTCTGAAGGCAACGATATGGAATTTTCTTCGACTTCGGGAAATAACATTTATATTGACCGTGGGGGACCCGAAAGAACTTATGAAAAAGTATTAAAGGCATTGGAAAACCTCAAAGATGGGTCCGCGTACTTCAACCAAGAAGAATTAAAAGTAATTTTTGGGTCAATGAGTGCTAGGCAGCATTTCATTGCTCTCAGATATTCGGTCACTTACCCTATAGAGAAGCCGTTGAGGATTGTAGACCCCTCATTTGAAAATGGAAGGCAGTGTTCTGCCAGTGATATGTTGTTTAGGTATCGAGTATCAGAATTATATCGCAAGGTTACTGATTGGCTCAGTGAGCATTATCAGAGCCATGCGACATTTGATTGGTCTAAAATTGATCAAATGCAGGAGGGTGAAGCGCAAAGTATAGTATCTACACCAGAAAGTTCTTTGGGGAGTGAAGAGTTTGCTGCTGAAGATTATTCCTTTTTTTAGGTTATTGAATGAAGCGGAAGAAAAGGCTATTAAGAATATTTTCCCCTCTTTTTATACGGTTTATAAATATTGTACTTGAATGACTTGACATTTTGAATAAGATTTAGTTTAGATGTACATTTGAGCGGTTTTATAGATAAGAAAGTCTTGATTGAGGTATCTGAGAGTGTGTGAGGGTGTTCTGAGAGTCGAGTATAAGAAGTGCGTGCGGATTGATGATTTAATTACTTTTATGTAACCTCCTTTTTTTGAATAATAATTTCGGGCTTAATAAAATAATAATAAAAAAAAATTATGTTTATAGACTCCCTTTTTATTCATACCAAATATTCCTGATTTTCCTCTTCTTTATTAGTTTCCGGGTTTTGCATTGCTGTGTTTTTGTCCTTGAAATCATCGGGAGGGGAGAACTTGATATGAGAAGTAGAATTTAACACATATTTTTTATTAATTACAAATTCTAGTTTTCTTTTAAAATAAATTATGCATGTTGGTAATATTATTATAATGAGAATTAAATTTAATATCGAGATATTTGATTTAATATTATGGAACTTGATTTCTTCTAATATCAAAATATCTAGGGGAGAATTTTTATTATTATTTTTAATTAATACGTCATAGGTACAGTTAGAATTTAACTCATTCAAGAAAATTGCAATTTCGCAAGGATCAATAATGTTTCTTTCTCTTAATGTTTTTGTTAATTCCCATAATTTTCCAAACAATAAATTTTTACAATTATTGAGTGGGTAATCGTTATCGAGCGTGTATGTTTCATTTGTTTGAGAGATCATCATAAAATTGCTACTTTTTATATGTTTTATTTGTTTGGAGACTATAAGATGAGCGGATTTTATAAATGTTAAATTTTGTGGTATGGGGGATAGGAATTTTTATGTGAAATACAATTTTGTCATTAATAAAAAATGTTTCTACTTTTGAATTTTTAAGAAGTTGTAAAAATGTAGAATTATTTGGAATATAAGACATAAAGTCATTTGTTCTTATATCTGAGGCCACGTGACTCAAAATATGTGTTTAAAATTGCAGAGTGCCATTTTCCCGTTTGAGTAAAAGTAAGTATGTTGTATAGTCGTTTCAGTGTGTATAGATGTTCTTCGGCAAATTTGGATAGTCGATTTAACCATAATGCTGTTTGAGCATTATCATTTGATATACGCCAAAGCGTATAGTTAAGACGACATTGCCAACTCATCAAATTAGAATTAGAATATACATAAATCCGAACCAGATGGGCCAGCTGTAACGACCTAGGGTACTCAGGGTGCTCCGCCCATGAAGGCTTCTACCCAAGCGACAGATGTTACTCAAACTGGGAGGCACTAAAACCAAGGATAATCCCTTAGCTTGGTCCCATTTAGTTAATAGGCTTGGATAGCGCTGCCTTCGACATTTTATTAGGGTAAAATCTCAAGTTCGTTTTCACCTTGAACCACGCTCCAATATTGTGCTTGGCTTGGGTGAAAGCTTGGCGCACTATTATTATTAATAATTAACTAAATTCCTAGTGGTAATTAATAATAATAATATAATTAATAAATAATAATCAATTAATTAATTATTCATGTAAAAACTAAAGAAGAGGAGCATAGACGGAAGCGTCCGTCGAGCATCAGAGGCAGAGAGGAGGGGAAGCTTGGGACGCGTCCCAGGTACGGAGATAAAAGGAGACCCTTCTGCCTTAACCGACAGTTCGGTTCGGCACTTTGAACAGTTCAGCTCGGCACCTCGACCGGGACAGTTCGATTCGGCACTTTGACCAGTTCAGTTCGGGACCTTCGACATTGACACTTAACCTCGTTCGGTGCCGCGAAAGTGATACCTCACTTCCGGAGCCTTTCACGAGCCTTACCACGTGGCTCTCTCAGTCAGACGGACTCTGACTCACTCCAGCCGAACTTGCTACTTCAAGACCTTCTCCTGAGGGACTCGACCCTCGAGCCCCAACAAAGGACCAGTGCCTCTAACTTTTTACCGGCCTCCAGCGTCTACCTGACGCACTCTCGCCTCTGCCAGCCGTTCAACACGCTCCTCCTATCCAGTCAGGGAACAGGACCAAATAAAAACCATTTTTGTTGTTAGAAACTAACCCGGCCTAGTTTTTTTATTATATATTAAAATCCGTGCTTTTCCCAAATCAGTGCTTCCCATAATTAGTGCCTTTCCGTAATTAGTGCTCTCCTGAATGTGTGCTTACCTCCAATAGTGCCTTCCCGAATTAGTGCCCCTATTAACGTACTCTTTACGATACATCCCCACTCTCTACCCATTCTCGGTGTAAGGGGATCCTATCACATTTTTTAAATGTGTAGAGTTTGTAAAATCTATTATTGTATCGTTGAGAGTCTGTAAATCTTTAGAGGTGTCAAGAATTTGCGATTCTATAATATGCATTCTTTTATTGATCCTTGAGAGAAATGGTCGTTGTTTGATTTTGTGTAAATTTAGTGCTTCAATAATTATTGGTGAATTGTTATTATTCGGTTTTTCGGTGTAAGCTAATGCATCGTTTATTAAGGAAATGTAGTTGTCGAATTGAGTTCTTTTAATTTCCCATTGTGTTTCATGGTAATTTTGGGAACAGTAATTTACTGTATCTGTAGTTCGACAGTATTTCGTTAATTGAAGAATGTAGTACCCAAGATAGAGAGTATCTTTCATGTTTGCGAATGTTAAAATATTCCATTCTTCAAGGGATAGGTGGATATCTTGTATTTTCTCGAAATGCAAATTAATATCTTTAGAAGAGGAATCGGTATAAGATGACTGAGTGATGGACACTAATTGGACGATAAAAAGAAAATATTTTATAAGATTTAGTTTTTTCATGCTGCTTCTCGGTATGTGACCTGGAAAAAGAAATACTTATATTAGTAAATTCACACAAATATAGTAATGCTAATTAATACATGCTAAAGATTATATTGATTTCATGCAATATTATATTAGGCATTGTTTAGAGTTTATGATAAGGGTTTTGTGATCTAAATCCGCATTTGATACATTTTTTGAAGGATTTGATGGCTTTATTTGATTTTGATGATTGAGGGGTATTTGAATTTTCTTTCGTTTTTTTTTATGACTGTGTGTTTAAATTTTCGTATTCTGATTTTGTTGAGTTTACATCTTTTGGCGTTGTTTTGAATGTAACATGCTTTTTCTTTTTTGGAGTTGGTGGTTTTTCATCAGAAATCTTTTTTTTGTTGAAGGTTTTCTCGAGGTTTTCGTTAACGATTGGACAATTTGTACTTTGGATTAAATGATAAACCTTAAGAGCTGCTCTGACTCGTGCTAGTTCTGCAAATTCTCCTAAGGCAGTGCCTTGGAATTTTCCTACTTTGCAATAGGCTAGATAGGTCAATGGATCGTCTATTTTTGAGTGGATATGAACTATAGTGAACTTTGGATATGGGAGACAACGGTGGAAACATAATGTTGCTAATTCTTGTACGACTTCTCTGGATTGGATGGGATAAATTACTGCAGGTGATAATGGGTTTGTGTTTTCTCAGTTCCGGAGCCTTTCACGAGCCTTACCACGTAGCTCTCTCAGTCAGACGGACTCTGACTCACTCCAGCCGAACTTGCTACTTCAGGACCTTCTCCTGAGGAACTCGACCCTCGAGCCCCAGCAAAGGACCAGTGCCTCTAACTTTTTATCGGCCTTGATTTGAGCCAAATGTAGCCAAATCTTTGGCTACATTTTTATCTTTACTCGTGCTGATTATTATATGATTTCCAAATTTTAAAGTAGCAGAGAATTCGGGTTTATTTTCGGTATCTTTTTGTACATGCATTTGGTATTTGGGTTGTTCACAGCCTTGTTTAGTAGTAAATTCTTGAAGGAGTAAAGTAAAGGGTTTTTGGAATATTTTAAGTTGTTATATATATATATTTTTTTTTTATTTAAAAACGTAAAGGGTGGTTTTGTTGTTCGTTAGAGATTGTTATTTCTGTTAGTTGATTCACTGGATATAATGCTGTTCTTGTGTTGGTTGATGGGTTACCTTTTACGTGTACTTTATTGTGACCTGAGGTATCCGTTCCTTTTTCTTGGTTATCGTTTGTTTGTTTATCCTTTTCTTGAGGTTGTGTGGGTTCGTTTTCGTTTCTACCTATATGTAATAATAAATTTGTTAGCGAATCCCATATTGATCCTAACAGATCTATGAACCATCCAAAAACGGAGTGTAACGCGTAACCGTGAATAATGGTGTCTGCGATTAATTTTATTCCTCTAATTATTATTACTATTCCAATTAAACCTGCACTAGTAGTTCCGAAATTTATAAAAACTGTCCAGAATCTACCCCATGCATTTTCTGCGATTTTATTCATTGTTTCTTCGTCAAGTAAGTTAAATACGGATACACCTTGATTGGTTATTGGTTTTCCCCTTACCTCTCTAGCTAATGTATTAAGAACCATGGGTTTTTCTGCATTAAACATGATGTGATCTCGCAATTTTTCTAGGTCAGCTTGTGAATATATACCACTGGTAGCTAATGAAGAAGGGTTAGTGTATTGCCAAGTGGGTTCTGTTTTGGGCATCATTAAGTTTGGTGTGAGACCTTCAATAGGATTCGGTAACATTTTAAACCATTTTCCGCCAAAAAAGTACATTGAAGGGATATACGAGTTACAACTTGTTTGTGTTCCAGTGTTTGATATTATGTGGGTTCGTGGGGTTAAAAATAATGTTTCATTCCCTTTAAAAATTGGAAGTTGCATATAGCATTCTTTTGTTTCGCGAAAAGTTACTTCGGTTGGAACGCATTGAGTTATGTGAACGACTTCTCCTGCTAATGCTGACATATATCGCGGTCCCTTCATTAAGTGTAAAGCGAATTCATCGGGGGCTTGAGTTGCCAAAGTAAGAGAGTTTTTAAATATTTCCTGTTCAAGTCTATTTGATACTTTTGGTCCTTGATTCTCAAAAATGTTTACTCCATACTTGGTTTCATATATTAAGAGTTTAGGGTGTTCTGTTCTCATGACCATGATATTACATAGGGGTACCGTACTTCTGTATGGTAATATGAAAGTTATTTCATCTGTTACTTGTGAATATAGTAATTCTGTATTTTGTGACGAGTTATCGTATGTTTTGTTTGCCAATCCATTATATAGTACTTCGTATTTATCGAAATTACAAGAATTACGTGGTATTGGGTCCCAGAATGTTTGACCTCCTTCCACGTCTGTACAAATGGATTCAGAAAGGGGGCATACAACTCCTGAGTTTAAGTGAATTTTATTTTCATACAAATTTACTCTAGCGTAATAATCTCGAGTTGAAATTGTATTAGTAGCTTCAACAAGTACATCACTCCATGTACCATAAGGGTCAGAATACGCAGCGCCTTTGCAAGATCCATCCGAGTCTAGTCTACCATTTATAATAAGAGTATGTGAATAAGTATTATTTGATTTTAATCCGTATATTTGAGATTTCTCTGCTACTGTAAATACGCCAGTCTGGTGAATTATATTGTATTGTTCATGTGAGATTTCTTGTATGAATTCTTTATGACCATTTGGGTATTTTGAAAGGTGAGAATGCATTCCACAATGATTTACTTCTCGTTTGACTTCTATTTTACACTGTATTACTTTTGTAAGTGTATAATCACTCAACTGTAGTAATTGTATATTGGTTGTTTTAACCTGTACCTTGGATTCAGATATTTCATATTCTCCTACCTCTAACAATGACAAAGTTGTAATATTAAGTTGATTGGGTCCGCAATCATATCCCACGATGGCGTTTGTTGGATAAGTCCAAGACAGTAGAAGGAGAATCTTCGCGACGCCTTCGATTCGAATTTCCATTATCTGGAAGAAGGTAGGCTTCTGTTAACAGTGTTTTACTATTGAGTGAATGTTGAAGGTTTTATTATTTCATTTTATTTACCCACGGTGTCGATTTCTAACAGATCGGCTAACATGTGTTGGTTTGTTTGGCGAAGACTTAATATTAGGTAATGGTATGCCAAGGGTCCACGAGTTTTTATAGTTAATATTATATCTTTAATTGTTTCTGGATCGTCGATACTTCTTGACCAGTTTGTTATATTGCAATCATCTCTACTGTATATCCTATATGTGAATAGGTATGGCCATAAGACGTATCGTACAAAATAATTTATTACTTCATCGATTCTTCGACGGTGCTCGTAATCCATTTTTGAGTGATCTGGAAGTAGCTTTTAGTTTAGCTTGTATTTGAGGGAATTTTTGATAATTTAAGTCTATTAATGTGTACTATTTTTGGTTTGTTTTTTACTTGAATTTTTACATTTCCTTTCCCTAGAATTTCCAGGACTTCATGTGGTCCTGTATATTGATCAGATAATTTATGAATTTTTCCACCTTCTAATACAAATACCTGGTCTCCTATCTTAAAGTTTTGGGGATTGCATTTTTTATCATAATAAAATTTTGATTTTTCTTTAGCTGATATTAGATTTGTTCTTGCAATACCTCGAATTTCGTGCAGTTTAGTTATCAGTTCTGTCATATAGTCATCATATGTTTCTAACATTTCGTGAGGTAGAGATGCTTCACTGGATGGTTCGCGAGCTAATTTCCCAAATACTAATTCATAAGGTGTACATCTGGTCCCATCATGGACACTTGTGTTGTAAGAAAATGTGGCTAATTCAAGCCAATCATCCCATTCTGAATTTTTATTTACAAATTGTTTTAGATATTCGCCTAATACGTGATGAGATCTTTCTAGAGATCCATTTGATTGAGGGTGAAAAGCAGTAGTCTTGAATTGTCTAATTAGGAACCGTTTAGCTAGTCTTTTAATAAGGTTACTTAAAAATGTGTTCCTTGGTCAGTAAGTACTCCCTTAGGAGATCCAAAAATGCATATAAATCGTTTGACAAAAGCATCCGCTATGGTGCTCGCAATTTGATTTGGTAGGGGTATGGCTAAGGCGAATTTGGTAAAATTATCTTGGATCGTTAAAATGTACCGAGGGTATCAGTAATTACCATGGGATTTTTCGTTTTTACTCTGACTAATTTTTTTAGTTGACATCGTAGACACATTTGAATATATTTTTGTACATCTAGTTTCATGTTCTCCCAAAAATATTTTTGTCGGATGCGATTGTAAGTTTTCGTGACTCCTTTATGTCCGCCAACTGCTAATGAGTGTGCTTCTTCGATTAAAGTAACTCTCTGTTTTTTAGTAGGATATTGAACGATTCCTTTACAAATTATTATCTTAGTTGGTGAGTATGCGAAGACCATACTTATTTCGGTCAAGATTTCGTTGCAATTAATGTGATTAATGTTTGATGTTTTTTGTATACTAATAGATCGGAGACTGAGTCGATCTGTTATTTTTCTTAATGATTTGATTGACATTTTAATGTTATTGATTGTTGTTAAAAGATTATCTTTTGTTTCTGATTCAATTGGAAGTGCAATGTGATAATATTGATTTCTCTTAGATTCTTTAGCCTCTCCTAATTCAAGTTTAGAATATTTTGTTAATTCTCCTCGTCTCATTAATAATTTTGATCCGTTATCCCGAGGACTACCATCGGTTGCCAAAAAGTATACATAATTGTCTTTTCTCATGGATATTTGGTCTTTACATTCAATAATATTTTTGATCAATGGATTTTTAGAAGGTGTAAGTGGGATGGTTTGATTTTCTTGGATTTTTTCTTAAAGGTCTTTATTTTGTTCATATATTGGCGCTTCTTCTTCTTCTACATTTTTGTACTCAATTTCTTGGACACGGTCTTCTAAATTTTGATCTTCTTGATCGCTAGATGAATCTGTAAAATAGTTCTCGCAAATTTTATCTTGACCAAATTCAGGGTCTGAGTTTATTTCTTCATCTGAGCTTTCTTCGCGGTTTCTTTTCTTACTTGTCTTCTTTTTTCTTACATGTTTTGGGTTGTGAATTTCTTCTCATTTGCTTGTTCTCGTAATTTTCTTCTTGTCATGACTGCATTAAATTTGCTTTCCAACGCAGTATCGAATATTTCAATAAGTTTATTTTTAAAACTTCGGATTTCCGTAAGTTCATCTTCGAAGTTTCGAGCTTCTGTAGCTGCATGTCCTGGTTTTTGGATTTCTGAAGATTTATCTTCTAGATTTCGGATTTCAGATTTGAATATTTTTCTTAAACTTTGTGTCTCTGTGGATTCTTGTTCATTTCTTAAATATCGAGTTTCCAAGGGTTCGTACTCGATTCTGGATCTGAATTAATTGGAACATATTTTGGGTTTATTTGGTTTACCCTATTAATTTCTGAAATGTTTGGTTTATTTTCAACAGGATTTCTTGATAACGCGTCTGCATTAACGTTAGATTTACCTGCCTTATATTTTACTTCAAAATCATACTCAGCTAGTTTAAGTCTCCATCTCGTAACTCTGGAGCAAGGATCTTTGGAGTTCTGGAACCATATCAGGGGTTTGTGGTTGGTTACGAGTGTAAATTTCCTTCCATATAAATAAGGACGAAATTGACTGACACAATAAATAATAGCTAAAGCTTCCTTATTATAAGTGTCATATTTTTTCTCGGCATCATTTAAAGTTCTAGAAGTTACATTACAGGTTTATCTTTCCCAATTTCGCCTTGAGATAATATTCCACCTATTGCGAAACCAGAAGCATCAGTAGTAACTATAAACGGACTTGAAAAGTCAGGTCTTTGTAACAAGGGTTCTTCGCAAAGTTTATTTTTCAAGGTGTTGAATGCTATGTTTTGTTCGTCTGACCAGAAAAAAGGCGTATCCTTTTTTAAGAGTTTAATTAAGGGAGTGGCAATTTTTAAAAATCCGTCGATGAATCTGCGGTAGTATCCAGCTAATCCTAAAAATTGTTTTACATTTTTGGGAGTTCTAGGAATTGGAAATTTGCTATCAGCTTCAAGTTTTTTGGGATCTGGTCGAATTCCATTTTCATCAATTATATGACCTAAATAATTGACTTCAGGACGTAGAAATTCGCACTTATCCGGTTGTAATTTTAAATTGGCTTTTCTTAATCGTTCCATTAAGTTGTTAAACTTCATTTTGTGTTCTTCTAAGTTATTCGCATATAGAACGATATCATCTAAATAAAAAATAAATCTGTCCCTTGTAGCCCTGTTAACACTCTATCCATTAGCCGTTGAAATGTAGTAGGAGCGTTTTTTAATCCAAAAGGCATTCAATCAAATTCGTAATGCCCATAAGGTGTCGAGAACGCAGTTTTGTGCGAATCTTTGGGGTTCATTTTTATTTGATGGAAACCGGACGCTAAATCAAAAACTGAAAAATATTTCGCTCTTCCTAATTGATCTAAAATATCGTGAATATTTGGAAGGGGATAGGAATCTCCGATGGTCTTTTCATTTAATTTTCTGAAATCTAAAACCATACGCCATCGTCTTTTGCCTTGGGAATCTAGTTTTTTCGGAACAATCCAAATAGGGGTATTATAAAGAGATTGGGAAGGCTTAATAATTTTGTTTTTTAATAACTCATTCACTTGAGTTGTTATTTCTTCCTTGTGTGCTGGTGGAAATCGATATTGTCTTGAATTGATAGGTATAGCATCTCAATAGATGATATACCTATCAATTCAAGACAATAGGAATTTGATGATCTACTGAGACTGCAGCCCCGAGAGGTTCTCCTAAGATATGGAATCAGTCAGAATTTTTATTAATTAAATTTTCTACATGTTTTAATCCTTCTTCATCCAAGTGATCTAGTCGTAGTAAATCTTTAATTTGTTTAACCCGATCAGTTTCTATAATATTATAAAAATGTCTTTCTCTTGACTGTTCTGATGATATGAAATCGTTAAATAATTTATCATAGTTATTAGTATCTTTTACATTATAAATTAATTTATCTTTTGAATTTGGTTTAATATCATTGTATTTTTCGTCAAAATCTTCTAATGTTATCTTAGGTACATTTATTTCCACGGGTACGGAAAGAGTATTGGCTATTTTTAAGTAAGCCTTGCCTTTGTTGTTTGATACTACTGCATTTCCTAGATAAATTCCTTCACCTATCGATAATTCGGGAATGTAACCTTCTTGTTTATTAGGGTTTTCTACATATATAAAGAAATCTGTTATTGTTCGGGCTGGAATATTTATGGTTTCGTTTGGTTCAAAAGGATATTTCTTTTTTGAAAATTCTAAACATCTATCAGCGTAATTTATTTTTACGTTATTATTTGTAAAGAACTCTGAACCTAATACACCGTCTTCTGAAATTGGAACGTGGTTTGGGATTATATTAAATGTGGTTAAATATCCTAGAATATTAATTCTGATCTGTCCAAGAGTATAAACTGGGTGCTCATTGATTCCTGTTAAGCGTGCTAATATCGACTTATTTATAGGAGTTTGTGCTTCAAGTGCATTTTCTTTGCGGGGGGTTTTTTAATCCATTAGTTGACAAATTAATACAGGGTATGAGATTATTGTTACTGAGGTTTATTTCTGCGGTCAAGAGTTCATTTTGTTTTATTTCTGGTGCATTTAAGTTGGCCTGCTGCTCTGCTCCCTCATAGTACCAGGTCTGAGGGAGTTCGTATCGTTTCCCGTATTCTGTGGTGTAAATGGTTGTTGACTTTGTTCTTGCATTCTATTATTATATATTCTACGCCTACAATCTTTAAGGACGTGACCCATTTTTTTACAATAATTACAGCTAATGTTTTTATTTTGCATATGTGTGTTGGAAAATCTTGTTGAAATCTACTATTGTTAGGGCGAAATGAGTTTCCTTGGGGTTATGACCATGCCTGTGTGTTTTGCTTAGGCTGCCATTGACCCATATTTCTATTTCTATTTTCGGAACCCGACCCCCATTGATTTTTACTGTCGTGCTGTGAACTAGGGTTCCAAGGTTGGTTCATTGAACTTCTCTGAGGATTCCCTTGCTGTGGTGGTAGGGAGGGGGAGTCGTATGCGTTGTGCCAAGACACTTGTCTACCATTTGAGGAAATTCTGTTCATCTGTCCTAATTGCCGACATGTGGGAGCTATATGACCTCTTTTACCACAAATTTGACAAATTATAATAGATTCTTCTTGTGCTAAGGTTATCTTTCCTAAACTTAGTGTATTTGATTAATTTGTTTTTCCTCTTTTTCTCAAAACGGCTGTGGCATTGAGTTTTCTTTCCATGTCAATTGCGGAATTTACTGTTTCACCGGAATTTCTTCCCTTTGATATTCTTCCTTCAATTTCAGGCCTCAATCCACGTATAAAACAATCGATTATATCTTTTTGAAATTCTTTTAAAAATGCTTCCTCTATTTCACCATGATTGTTAATTTTGTGAGCATCTAAAATTTTATTTCCGATTTCTTGAATTCTGGTTGCGTATGAAATTATATTTTCGCTGTCCCATTGATATAAATTCCCTAATTCCCCTTGAAGTTGATAAACGGATTTACTAGGAGCATAAATTTTCTTCAGCCTATTTATTAGTTCCTCGACAGTATTAAAAGAGCATCGTATTACGCATTTTCGCGCTTCTCCAGTTAATTTTGTACGGATTAATTTTCTGAGATTATTCTCTACTGAAGGAGGTAACATTTCTCTAGCTTCTTGACAACCCTCTATGAAATGTGTCAATGGAATATTGTTCCCATTGAATAGAGGCACAACCTCCAAAGCATCTCGTAAAGAAATCATTTGGTTATTGGCTACTGTCATTATTTGTGGAATAGAACCTTCTTCTCCTCTCGTCATTGCAGACTGATAGAGATGATAGTCCGTGTGATCAGAAGAAAAGGAATCGTACTCAGACGGATTTTCGTTATCAATTTCGTTCGGTATGTAAAAAGGATTAACTGATTGTTTAAAAAGAGTTGAATCTCCAAATTCTAATTTAAAAGAATTTGGATGTTGAAATGGCTTAGATTCCTTTGGTATTGAATTGATTTGATTATTTTTATTAAATGCTGTTTTGAAAGGATTCGAGTTGTGATTCGTTAATGCTGAGCAGAGATTTTAGTGGTTTTTGTGTAATAGAATTGGTATGTTTATTCCTTTCTGGAGTTTTCACTGTTTGATCACTGAAATTGGATTCTTCCAATTGGCTACTATGATGGAACTTGGGACTTGGTTGTTTGAATTCTATTGTAAGGTCAGTTGGATGATCTTGAACAAAAATTTCAGATCCTAAAGGAAATTTTTGGTTTTGAACTTGACTGGAACTTATTATTAAGGAATTTTCTTGTTTTATTTCTTGACAATTTTCACTTGTTTCAAGAAAGGATTTTTCAATTTGGTTGGGAAATGTCTCTTCCTCCTGAGATTCCGAATTTAAGCGGAAAGTGTTATTTTTAATTGTATCGTCTGTATTATTGGGATTGGCACGCACAGAAATAACGCCACTAGTATCCACTGGTTCGGATATTACTAAATCTTTGTTCGTATTATTTTTCCTAACGGGTTTTAAGGGTTGTTTAATTATTTCCTCAATTTTTTGTTTTAAAAGGGGGTTATCTTTAGCTTAACTACGTGTGACTCTGGTTGTTTCTTTGTCTATAGTTGACATTTGAACGGGGTATGGTTTTTATACATGTCAAAAATATTATATTGTCCTAGTAATTCCTAACACGGTTGTTCAATATATCGATGCTTTATTTGTAAATATATATATAATGTTTTTATAATTGTTCCTTGTCCACCAGTCTCTCAAATATAAAAATTGGTTGAACTGAATTCATTCAATGGCTTGATTTGGTTTCCCGGCCGATGCACCAAAAATAATTAGTGTATGTTATGTCCTGAGGATTAACATATCCAATTACCCTAACAGTTCTCGTTTTAAGTTCACGTTAATGAACTAGGGACGAGATCAAGCCAAAGAAAATGAGACGCAATGTTCAATCAATGATTTTTATTGGTAATTACAAATTTCAAATGTAAGAGTGAGAGGCAATCAAAGAGAGACCGAGAGAGAGTAGTGGACAGCTAGAAGAACTTCTGGACTTCTGGCACCGTTCTGTAAGGAACGTTGCAGATTAGATCTACCAGATATATTTAGAAATGGGAATGTAGAAGATTCGGGTATTAGTAACTTACTTGTTTTATAGTAGATTTTCCCTGCTGAGTTAATGGGTTGCAGCTTATAAGGTTCTCCTAGGTATCTGGCCGTTCTTTGCAGATGTGTGAGGCCCCTTGTCTAGAGATTCAATTGGGATGTAAAACACGAACACCAAACTGTGACTCGGAACTTGAACTGGTACCGAACTGAAACTCGGAAGATTGACGGGCCTACTGGATAGGTCTGGAGTCTGATTTCAGATTTTGTCGATTACTGACTCGGAGACTGTAACCACGAAAAAAAACTGCAAGATTGACCGATGAAAACTTCAAGACTGACTCGGTTTAGAACCGTGGATTAGACTGATAGAAAACTGAAGATTCACGCCGTAAGGAACTCCGAACTAGACTGACTATCGAGAATGCTTATCGAGACTGCTTATCGAGACTGCTTATTGAGATTGACTAGCTTAAAATTTCGCATCCTAGTTTTGGCTAAGGGAGACCTTTCTTCGTTTGGTCTTTAAGTAATTTACATCTCTCTCATCTCGACGCTTACACGTGTTTGAAAACATTAGGATTTTAAATTTATTGATTAGTTACGATCACGTAACAGTACCTAAGTCATACGTAAAAGAAAGATATAAAAAGATGTAAAGGGGTTTCCATTTAAAAAAAAATACCAAAGTTGACCTTCAAAAAGCCATGAAGGTTAAAATGAAGGACACCATTGAATTCCCCGTTGAAATTTACTTCAGGAATGACTTGAACTTTTTTGAAAAATATTTTACCTAAGGAAATATCCAACCGTAAGAGACGGAAACGAATAATATCGCGTGAAATATTCAATATATTCGAGATTCAACATGCAAAAATGTTGGGTTAACGAACATTTAATGTTTAAACAGTTGAAAGCAGTGCACCAATATTTTTTTGCCTGAAAAAAATTTGTTCATTTTTTCTTCATTGCAAAAAACACAAATTCTACATCGAAGAATTTTTTTCTTATTTTAAATTTCATATTCTTACTTCCTACTTAAAGCAGTAATAAAAAAAATATTCCTTCTAAATTTTTCATTATTGAAAAATCTCAGACTTCCCTCACCGTTAAAACTATTTTAAAAAATTTGAAAAAATTCAAGTTAATGACGCATAACGTCATGGGAAATTCATCTTTTGCTTTTTAAACGCCATTTTAATTTTAACCACATTGACATGCCTTTTAAAAATACACCAAAAAAATTTGCGAATTATAAACTGCGATAACGATATC
>UCOH01011982.1:0-67186 GCA_900474275.1 Synergus japonicus
TTCTCAGACGAAGTCAGTTCAAGAAATGGCAAGTATAGAAGCCAGGTGCTTCTATACTTGAATAAAATTGCGATTTCACCCTCGCTTAGCCTATCATAGTAGCACTCATGGATAGGTAGAGCGCATGAGTTTTCACCGGGCGAGAGTCTCTTCGACCTGGTCAGTGGGACTCGCCCACCTGAACTGAGAATTGTATGCAGAGTAACTGCTTTTAATGAAATGGACAACAATGGCCGACGCCCGGAGTATTGAGAGTAGAAGTGGGGGACTTGTCTAGCAAGGCTCGGTAACGAGAGCCGGTGTCACGTACATGCGTATAACCTCTCGTTACATGATTAACTGTTCGTGTACGTGGCCAGATGTACAGAGCGATAAGAATCGCACGTACAGTGCCAACGAGGATTAACTGTTCGTAAAGTTTATCCTCTAGATTCAGACGACAAATGCATCTGTACGAGCTTGGACTCGAAATTAAACTACGAAATTGAAATAAATGTACTAAACGTAGCCAAAAATATTCCAATTTGCACTGCAAATTCGACCGGAACGAATGCACACATCTAATCTCTACATTATTTTATACGAATTATTCAGTGTTAGATACAACGTTGAAGGTCCTTTTTTATGAGATCGTACACGAGCTTCGTCGCTTTTTTTTAACTGCATCAATGTACTCGAATCTGATTCTTCTTAGCCCTGACTTGATCTTCGGGAAAAGTTTATATGGTTCTTATATGACTTCTTTTATATTCAAAATCTTTTTTGTGATGCGTTGTGTTGACGAAATTTTTTCTATTACTGTACTGATGGAATATTGAAACAGTCAGGCGTTAAAGCAAGCTTAAAATGCTCATATCAGTACCATGTAATCAATGCCCGAGAAATTTATGACTGAGATAAAACACGTTTTATAAATATTTAGGTAGAATTGTGCAACAATGAAAAATAAGGAGCAGAAGTGTTTTACTGACTAAACGATTTACGATTCTGTCACCATTCCTACCTATTTAAATAGAAATAGCTGAAGCGTTTTGATTTTGTAATGACTAAAATAAAATGCCTACAAGTGTATAGTGTGCCTTGGCATAAGCAATCTTAGACCGTTACTACAATATGAACTGTGTTCTTATAATAAACACCTTTATTTGTAGGCCCGAGTGTTCATTGTCATCCAAGTCTCAGTAGTGATTCACACGATCATAAAGAATCGCGTTATTTTACCACAGTTCTGGGTGAACAAAGGACACTACTACTTAGCGATGCTAAGGACTCGTGTACAAATACGTGTGGAATGCGGCTTGAGATTCATGAAAATCCGGATTAAATTATATGGCGATGCTGCGTGCAGCATGCCTGTGGATTGTGGTACTTCGTGTGCCTAGAAAATGCTGTGTGCCAAATCTGTTACGCACTGTAAAGCTGTTGTGATATGGTAGATTTTCTACACATCACAAAAATTAAAATAAATCATAAAACCGGCATTCTGTACGCTTTATTCTCACTTTTTGTTTATAAAAATTATTTCTATTAGTCTAGTGGAATAATTATCAACATTGGTTAATTAATTTTTAATTATTTAAACAAATTGTATTTGTTTAAATAATTTTTTTTTCAAAAATACGTTTGTCTTTATAAAAATTACTACTATTGGTCTCATGAAATATTGATTAACAATGTTTAATTAATTTTCAATTATTTAAACAATTTCAATTTGTTGAAATAATTTTTTTCCTACAAATTCTTTTTTTCTTATCAAATATTATTACCATTAATTTAATGGAATATTTATTAACATTGACAAACTATTTTTCATTTGTTTAAAAAATGGTTTTTCCAAAAATTCGAGGAATTCTAAATGTTTATGTATCGAACACAAATTTATTTTCAAATATTTTCCAATTTTATTGCTCGCCGTTTGTAAACATTTCGTTACAGAATAATGGAGAAAGTTTCTAGATAGCAAGAAAGAAACACTATCTCGCGCCACAAAGTAATAGAACAAGATGTAGATTATAAAAGAAAAAGAGCGAACTTCTTTGTAATTCGATGAAATCTCATAAATACATTATATTATAAATGTTTTATATTTTAGATATCAAAATAATAATTTATTGTTTGTACAATTATAAAATATTTGGAAATAAAAGAAGATCGACTAACGATAATAAACTACAAGTAGTTTGAATTTTTGGAGTATTCCTTCATTCCACACAGGTTCAGTGTCTCCAAATCGTGGGATTTTTTGGCCCCCACTCTACGATCTACGAGCTCATGCTATCTTTCTGTATCAATAGGTTCGTGACTGTTGCTAGAGAGAGAAAGCATGAGTTCGTGGGTCATAGAGTGGGGGCCGAAAAATCCCTTGATCTGGACACACTGCACAGGTTCCTTCGGCCCTGTGCAAATATAGCTCCAGAAGCTAAACCGTTTCGAATTTAATTCTAAAATTGTACAGGGTATTCTTGAAATGTTGTACTTTAATTAAATTAAAGATAAGATTTCTGACTCTAGGTAGTATAATTTTAAGATTTCTGAAAACATTTTCCTAGATCATGCTAAAAGATGAAGTTGACGTAGAAAATTTGAGAAAATTTTGAATTTTGTTTTTAAACTCCTCACGTGCTGTATTATTTTCGGAAGGTTAAAAAAATATTTGGTGGGTACCACTGGACGTGGAATTTCATAAGCTTTCCAACTGTTTTTTTTAAATGTTCTATCACTTTTTCTCACCGAGATATCTTAGTTCGAAGTCAGCAGTGATTTTTATTAGCGCTTACGTGAGTCGTATGCACAATTTCTGACGGTAATGTAATTCTTAAATATAAATATCCGGAGTGTCGAAACCATGAAAAATGCCTTATTTAATAACTTTAAATTTGTCTCCCTTTTAATAATGAGACTTTAATGACCCCCAATTAATGATTGTAAATCCCCAAAACTATTTTTATTATATATAAATCTAACTTTTCCCAAATAATGTGAATTCCCTCATTTTAATGATTCTTACTTCTTTAATTATGTTGTATTATTTAATTTAAATCCCCAATAATGTTATAAGGATCATCCCTACCTTGTGGAATGTGTTTATCTTTTAGTATCAATTTTATAATCTTTTATTTTATTATTTTATTGATTTTTACTCTGTTTTGTTCATGTTATTTATTCGCTTTATTTTAATAAATTACAACTTTACTTATTTTAAAATGAGCTTTGTTAATTAACGTCCCGCCTCTCTCTATCGTGGTCTATCTTTAATTTTTACAATTTATCTCTCGTTCTTTGCTTTATATTTATAAATATCTAATTGATTTTGCTAGTTATAATTCAAATTCCTGAACTATTTTTAACATCTTATTTACTTAAATCTATCTGATTACCTTTGTTTATCTAATTTATTTTTGGTTATAACGCGTAGTTTTGTGATTGTCCCAAGAAAGGACTGGTGCCCGAAATATCTTAATTTCCAATTTCTCCATCTTGTGCGTGACTTAGAGATCTAATTTTATTAATAAAAAGCCACGTCATACTGTGTAACAAGAGATTACACGCGTGTACGTTCCATACTTTTATCGAGCTCTCGACACAGATTCTAGAGTGCGTCTATCCCCACTTTACGCCCACTGCTTACCTGTCAGCCTTTGCAAGCGTACACCCTTTAATCCAACCGCACAACGCTGATTCTTCAGTTTAAGGTTGGGAATCGATCCGTGAGAATCGATTTCTCCGAGGACAAGAATCGATTCCGAAAAATCGATTTTCAGGCACCAAGAATCGATTATTCGAAGGAATCGTAATCGATTAGGGTTGTGAATTGATCGGTGAGAATCGATCCTTCGATTCCGACGAGATCGTCAATTCCTTTAATCGATTCTCTAAAGTCAAGAATCAACTGTCAACTGAGCAAATCGGTGATCGGTCAGCTCTCACTCGGGGAAAACTCATGCGCTCTCCCTATCAATAGGCGTAATTATGGTACACAAAGTACCGGCGAGAAATCGCAATGCATAGACGCATCTATACTTGTAATTTCCAATTAAACTTTTCTCCGAGGAGGATTGTAAACGCTCAAGCGCACTTGTCCTTACCAATCCTAAGTCGAAGAAATAGCAACTAAGGGCGTTGGATAATGAGAACTTAGACAATTTTTCGGGTGCTCCCAATAATAAAGACGGCTCTGCCTCCGCATTTAATTTGAAGAGTAGATTTCGGGATAAATAAAAGAAACTCACCAAATATTTCGGGTTTGACGAAATCCTAGAGTGTATCTTATAAAAAATGCAACGCGTTTTTCTTGAGAAAATGAATATTTTGAATACAAATATTCATTTTCTGAAACGAAGAAATGCATACCGAGCAGACAAATCACGAGAGAGAGAGAGATGATAATTTTCAAAGTCACTTCACTTTTCACTATTTTATAGACACAACACCGTCATTAGATGAAAAAAACGTTCTTCACAGAGTCGTTACACAATATAAACTTTCAAACTCTGAAAAAGACTTTGCGGAACTTTGCGAAATAAAAATTTGTCGCGTCAGGAACGTGCATTTTCGGAACTAAAATGATGAATTTCAGATCGTTGATTTGTTAACCAATGCCAAGGCCAATTCACCTCTATCTTTGTCATATTTTTGATATGTCGAGTGATATCAAAAAAGTTCCTGACGCGACAAATTTTTATTTCGCAAAGTTCCGCAAAGTCTTTTTCAGAGTTTGAAAATTTATATTGTGTAACAACTCTGTGAAGAACGTTTTTTTCATCTAATGACGGTGTTGTGTCTATAAAATAGTGAAAAGTGAAGTGACTTTGAAAATTATCATCTCTCTCTCTCTCGTGATTTGTCTGCTCGGTATGCATTTCTCCGTTTCAGAAAATGAATGTTTGTAGTCAAAATATTCATTTTCCCAAGAAAAACGCGATTCATTTTTTATAAGCACTCTAGGATTTCGTCAAACCCGAAATATTTGGTGAGTTTCTTTTATTTATCCCGAAATCTACTCTTTAAATTAAATACGGAGGCAGGGCCGTCTTTATTATTGGGGGCACCCGAAGAATTTTCTAAATTTCGATTAACGTCATTAATAGGCGCAACTATAATTGTTACTTTACGCATTTCTTTCGTAATTTCTACAATCAATAGGCGCACTTATGATTTTGCAAATCTAACGTAAAGCTTAATTAATAGGCGCACTTATAATTAACATTTATCACCGTTTTCTTCACCGAACTCTTACATCTCTTTTCCGCCGAAACGAAATATAAAGTAATGGATTTAATTTTCACCCAACAAATTTATCCAGACCAGGAAGGCACACACCTTTATTCGTACACCCGATTGTTCATTACCATCCATGTCTACTTCAATTTTTTATAGCATTGTTTTCGAAGTATAATGACGTCACATAGTTAAAAAAATTTTTAAGCTATTAAGAATTCTAGTTTTACAAGTATTTAAGATGTCCGCAAATCTATGCGATAGTTTGTTCAAAATTGTTGAAAAAGGTCAATTTCTATGAATAGGATATGAAGGAAAATAAATCAAAAGTAATTTTCCATATAATACCAATAACTACTTCTTATATAATGAAAATGTAAACTAGCTGTCAAGTTGTATCAACTTTTATGCTCATTCAATGAGCACTTTGCTTCCTCATGGAGGAAGCATGAAGTATTAAATACATATATTTTTTTCAAACAAGTTATTTATTTCATATAATAAAGCATAATTTTCTTATTTTTCAATGAAATGCATTAAATCTTATAGGTCAATCGATTCATCTGGACATATGCAATCTTCATTTCCCTTACAACAGTTTTAAATTTTTATTTGAGAACACAAGAAATCTTCATTTTCCTTACACCAGCTTTAAATTTTTAATATTTGAGTAGTTATAGTGGAAAAATAAATTTTTTGAAAATTATAAAAGTTCACGAAACTTGTAAAATTAAATATTTTGGTAAACCGTTGTAAAAAATTCAACTTGGTAAATAATTATTTATTCTATTATAATAGAATAAATATGCCCATCAATTTATCTATACGCGTTTTAAAGATATGTCAGGATCGTTTAAAGCGTGACATACTTGCACACACATACATACATAAATCCGGACAATATTTTAGGACATCATATTAGATATATTCCACTTACAATATGTTCAAAAAAACCTTTTTTTAGAAACTGGATTTTTGTCACCACTACAAAACTTCCTCTATGAGGGAGGAAAAGCTGGAAATTCTAAGCATTCAATATGTCTAAATATTAAAACTAAATGATCTTCTGAAATTATTGTTGTTTCCAATTGACAATTTTTTTCCACACTTTTTTCACGATTTGGAACAAACTCTCGCAATAATTTGCCGATATATTGAATATTTGAAAAAATAAAAATTCTAAATAGCTCAAAAGCGTTTCTATAATTTTTTTATCTACGTAATGTGAATAATAATGCTATGAAATATCAATACTCTTGAGTAATTTAAACTTAAACAGACAGTGTTAAAAAGCACAACCTTAAAATGGAATCTAATACACGGAGAGAAATCTTCGATACTGAGCATTTGGGAAAATTCATACTTCAAACACTCGGAGCTTCACGTGCTCAGTACGTGAAATTTGTAAATTCAGCACATGATATCTTGCTTTATTACTTAATTACACGCGCTTGATGCGCTTACATCACGGATCAACACTCAGAACGTGAATGTCTCATGTGTTGAATTCATGAAACACATGTACTCAGCACGTGAAGCTCCGAGTTTTTGAAGAATGAATATTCTCAACTGCTAAGTATCAATGATTTCTCTCCTTGTATCTTTCAAAATTGATTATATGAATATAATATGAATATTAAATATTAAAAATCAATTAATTGTTTGGTTTAAAGAATGGGTGCTCATGAAAGAACTTGGGATTCGAAAATATATTCAGCAATATCGAGATGCCAAACATGGACTGCAAACACCAAAGAAAAACGTTCACCAACTGTAATAAGTAAGTAAAATACAATTATAGTGGAAATGAAAGTTTCCATTAAATACTTTCTATTAGTTTATAAATAATTGTGTTTAAACTTTAAGGGGTTAGGCTACTATAGAATTAAAAAAAAATTGTCGTCTGTCGCGTAGTTCGCGTCCTCGTGTACACATTTTTATTAAAACAACTTCTTTTTTAAACCGGCGTGAAAAATATCTAACCATTTTTACTCGAGTGACCACGTCTTTCTAATTGAATTTCTCAGAGAAATACAAATGCAATTTTGAATAGATTAAAAAATTTTCATTTTGTGAGCATTTTTATAAGAATTTTTTCACTGAAAATTCGACTGTTAACTTCAAATGCCTTCCATTTCCGGAAAAATTAATACTTTTACATTTCCATAATTATGTTCTTCTTTAGATATTATTATGTAGATTAATGGAGAGGCCTACGGGGATAAGCATGAAAAAGTTGCCCCCGTATGATATTACCATCATAGATGGGCACTCATGTGAGAAAATATTCATTAATAGCATAATCTCAAAATTTAAGTTTTGGGGCAATTATGAAAGGGGAAACTAAAATAAAAAAAGGATTTTTTCTCGAAAACGATTCAAACGATTTCGATGATCCAATTATACTTTTTAGTCGCCCATAAAAGTACATTGAGAAAAGGTTGAATTTTTAAAAATAAAACAGGATTCAAAAATATTTTTTGAGATTATGTTTTAGAGATAAACCTCTAAATTTTTTTGGCAAAAAGACTTACATTTTCTGCTTCAAAATATATTTTACACAAATTCTGCATAGGGGTACATCATGGTTTAAAAAAATATAATCTATTGCGAGACGTCATGCGAATGTACGAGTAGCATAAGCGCCTAACATTGCCTCAAGGCCTGCAATATTACGGATCGATATAAACTGGAAATCCCATTCTGGTCCACCTCATTGCTGTATTTCTGAGAAGTTAGGTTCACTCCAGTGCTCTCAAACGGGGCTACCTGTGCGGGCAGCACGTGTTGGCTTACCGGTGGAGAAATTTTTCCATTGGTGCATTTAATTCGATTTTGAATGGCGCGCCAGATTACAGTCATTTGCAGAATTTCTCTATCAGGAAGGCAACAACGTGCTCCTCGCGCAGGTAGCCCCGTTTGAGAGCACTGGTTCACTCCCGAATATTGATGAAGAGAGGTGAGGAGTTGAGTGAGAGGCGCCTCGAGCTTGGTAGTACCGTATCAGTTCACCAGTTCGCTTTCAATGTCCGTACTGCAACCTCCTCGTGCGGTGGATCCTAAAAATTAATTTTCATAAGTTAACATATTTTTATCATTTTGCTTCCTCATAGAGGAAGCTTTGTAATGTTGACAAAAATCCACTTTCTAAAACAAGACTTTTTTAAACATATTTTAAGTGAAATATGTCTAATATTATGTCCTGAAAATTTGTGCGGATGTATGTATGTATGTGAATGCATGTCACGCTTTTAACGCTACTATTTCCCAAGTTGAATTTTTTTTAAGGTCCGATCCGCTAGCACCTCCACAAAAGAATTTCAAAATTTCTTTTATGCCACAATTTTGGGCTAATTTTAGGCGGTAATGACGATTTTTGGGCTCTTTTAGTTTTCTCAGAAAACACAAATATGGGTGGAGGTGCTGACTGCCCAAGCAGCTAGCACCTCCAGTTCATAAAAACATTAAAATTTTTAAATCTTTGATATTATATAGTGGGTAAGGTTAAATAAACAAATGCAGTCTAAAAATTAATTTAAGTTTATTGTATGTCGAAATTAGTTAAAGAATAATTATTATATAAATTTCGACTCGACTCGTAAGGGATTAGGAACTACGAATCTCGCAAACGCGTCGGTGGTTCCCAATAGGAATGATTTTACAAGTCCCCAGCAGCTATGCCTCGACTCGGAAAATCGTGGGAAAATAATAAGTCCTACCAATTAAGTCCGAGGGAAAAGGTAGCTGGGACCGATGGTACTTAGGCGAGCACGAACATGTGTTTTCTCGAAAACCTTAGGATTTATTTTATGCGGTTTATCATAAAAAAAAGAGGTCTAGCACGACAGCGATTAGACTTTACGGTTTAAGGTTTATTGTGTTTGGAGAAAATAATCTTAGAATATTATTAATATAGATACATTAAAATTATAATTGTAAATTGTAATAATAATAAAATAATTATTCTATTTAAAACCAGCTTGAAAACGGTCTGGAAAACGAACATTTCTTCCAGAGCGAGTAGAGATACAACTACGGTTTTGGCTGTTTACATGCGAATTCGAAGGTCCTGACTGCTGTTCATTGGCAGTGGCAGCTTGATTTGATTGTGTTACATTTTTGCGATTATTTTCGATTATAATATAATAATTTTCGTCGTCGTCGTCCAATTGATTATCTTGATCAAGTTTCTCGATATCGTTTGACAAAATGAAAGCGGTCTTGAGTCTGTCAATTGAAACACGAACCTTTTTATCGTCGATTTCGCTCAATGACATTATATGGACCATCATACGGTGGATCAGACGGGCCGCGTACAGAGTCACGACGTAGAAAAACATTAGGCGATGTTTCTAAATCTTTAAATATAAAAATTTTTTATTACCGTGTCGACGTATAAGTGACGGTTTGAGATCATTAACACGTCTTTTTAAATTATCTACGAAAGTAGAAGTCGGTTTCTCGTCGTTAATGATGAAAAATTCCGCAGGCAAACGTAAGTTAGCACCATAAACAAGTTCGGCAGCTGTTGCTCCGAGATCTTCTTTGATGGCAGTTCGAATGCCAAGTAAAACGATTGGCAAAATTGAAACCCAATCGCTGCCATCGTGACATTTAATTGCGGCTTTGAGTTGACTGTCAAATCTTTCCACTAACCCATTCGCTTGTCGTACGAATACGCTTCGTACCTAACAACCTACATAATTCCACAAAAAGGGTTGATTCGAATTGACGTCCTCGATCGGTTGTAATTCGCGAAGGAACGCCAAAACGAGCAATCCATGTTGAGAGCAAAACAGTCGCAACAGTGATGGCTTCCATATCTGCAATCGGAATGACTTCGGGCCAGCGAGAAAAGCGGTCGATGCACGTTAGACAATATCTAAAACCTTGACAATAACTCATGGTAAGAATATCTATATGAATGTGTTCGAATTGATTGGCTAATTTCTCGAATTGCTGGACAGGAGCGGAAACATGACGAGTAGCTTTGCATCGCTGGCACGAAGTACATGCACGCGTCCATTCATTGCAATCTTTATTTATTGCTGGACAAACGAAACGCGAAGCGACAAGCCGTTGAGTAGCACGCATACCAGCATGTAACAAACTGTGTAAAGAATTGAATACAGTGCGACGCAAAGATACGGGGACAAAAGGTCGTACGACGTCGCTCGATATATCGCAGTATAAATGTAAATTCTGATCTGGAAAATACACTTTTCGCAACTTAATAGCTGATTTATCATCTGAAAGCAATTCGCGCAGTTCATTATCTTCTTTTTGAGCAGAAGCAAGAGCGTCGTGATCAATTGATAATGTAATTGCTTCAATGCGAGATACTGCGTCGGCAACACAATTTTAAGACCCTTTTATATGCCTTATATCAGTAGTGAATTGAGAAATATAATCTAAATGTCGGAACTGACGCGGAGAACATTTGTCTAAATTCTGATGAAAAGCATAAGTTATCGGTTTATGGTCTGTGAAAATTGTAAAATGTCTACCCTCAATCATATGACGAAAACGCTTAACAGCTCTGTAGATAGCGTAAAGTTCGCGGTCGTATACGCTACATTTGCGTTGAGTTAGCGTCAATGATTTTGTATAGAAGGATAATGGTTGCCAAGCATTGGATATGCGTTGCTGCATTAAACCATCAATTGCGAAATCCGAAGCATCTACAACTATACTAATAGGCGCACCGAGAACGGGATGCGCGAGTAAAGTCGCGATTGCGAGAGTTTTTTTTGAATTAGAAAAGGCATCGCGGGCCTCCTGCGTCCAATTGACGGTTTCCTTACTCTTTTTTGAACCGACTAAAAGTTCATTCAAAGGGTGTAGGATATCAGCGACATGGGGTATAAATTGCGATAAAAATTCAGCATACCGAGATAACGGCGCAAATCTTTAATTGTTATAGGCAGAGAAAATTTTGATATTGCTTCTACGCACTTTTTCATCGGAGAAATAATACCGTGAGCGTTAACTGTATATCCGAGAAATTCAACTTTGCTTACACCGAATTGGCATTTCCCGGGATTAATTACAACGCCATATTTTGATAATCTATCGAATAAAATTTTTAAGTGTTCTAAATGTTGTTCTTTATTATCGGACGCTATTAAAAATCATCGATATACGCAAAAATAAAATCAAGTCCGCGTAAGATTTCGTCGACAAAACGTTGACATGTTGATGCTACATTTCGCAAACCAAACATCATCATGCATGGTTCAAACAGACCGAAAGGCGTAACAATCGCAGCTTTCTCGATGTCTTCCGGTGCGATCGGAATTTGATTAAAAGCGCGAACAAGATCAATCTTCGTAAATACCTGTTTACCATGCAGATGTTGTACGAAATCCTCGATGTGTGGTGGAGTGTACCTGTCAGGAACTGTACGGGCGTTGAGAGCTCTGTAATTCTCAACAGGTCGCACGGTGCCATCCTTCTTAGGAACGACGTGGAGAGGCGTAGACCATGGACTTTTTGAAGGTCACATGATACCCATTTTCATCATGATGTCGTACTCAGCCTTAACTCGTTTAAGTAGATCAGGTGCTAGACGACGAGGCTTGACGTGAACAGGTGGGCCAGGCGTTGTCTTGATGAAATGCTGCACTCGATGCTTAATTGTTTCTTTACGAAACACGGGCGGTCGAGTCAAATCAGGGTATTTAGCGAGTAGCTTGTGATATGCTGATTCACCGATGACAGTTTTGACAGAGGATGTACCTTGTCCGGCTGCGAATCCGCGTGCTGATCAGCCAATCGTCTTGTCGATTAAAGACTTATTTTGCGGATCAATAAGCAAACCGTAATGCGAAAGAAAATCTACGCCGATTATTGCGGAACTCACATCAGCGATAATAAACATCCATTTGAACTCACGACGTAGCGATAAATTTAAGTTAAGTGGCACAATTCCGTAAGTTTCTATTTTCGAACAGTTTGCTATAAAAAGTTCGTAGTTGCACTTTTTAACACTTTGAGTGATCCACTTACGCGGATACACATACAAATCGGCTCCAGTGTCTATTAGGAAAGATTTTTGCGAACCCAAGTCTGTCATATAAAATCGGCCATGGGGCAACCCGTCAATGCTTGCCGAATTCATTAACGGCGTGCATCATTTCCCGACCAAGTGCAAACACCGCGGCATTTATTTGCTCGCTCCTTGAATTTACGGTGATAATAACACAATTTATCCTCTGACGAATTGTCGCGGACCAGTGCTGGAGTCGATGAGCGGTTTTGATATTTTCGTGATCCTCCTCGAGAGTGTGAACGACTGCGATTCTGAGTCAGCGCGTTCATCTGGAGAGTCAATTTTTGAATTTGTTGGGCAAGTCCTGTGAAATCGCAGACAGTGTTCACCTGCTTGCTGGGGCTGACCTCATGAACCGTATCGGCAAGCTTCAGGATTCGATCAACCGCGGTCTCGCTGGAAGCTGCCATCACAGTTTGAATTTGCGTTGGCAGTCGTGCTTTCCAAATCTCCAGGATGAATTCCTCGGTTGTATTTGAAGTGGCAAGAGATTGTAAACTGCGGAAGAACTCTGACGGCTTTCGATCGCCCAATTGTTCTCCTTCCATAAGTTTACGAACTCGCGAACTGTCCGATTCAGTGAATCTCTCGATCATTTTCTTTTTAAGATTGTTATATTTATCGGTATCGAGCGGAAGCACTAAAATATCTTCAAGTTGCCCAATAGCCTTTTCCGATACATTTTTTCATCCAATGCTTCAACAGGCTTAACTAACTATGTTTCAAGTGTCATCGAATTTTGACCGTTAATTCGTTTTACGTTAGAACCTCCTTAAGGCTGATGAAAATTGAAAATTCCTCATGTAGAAAAACTCAGATCCCAGGGACGCGACTAGCACGAGGTTCTGAGTGTCACAGAACACCCAGACAATAATTCGAGTATACCTACTTGCAATATGCATGGTTGTCTAAATTATTATATGAATAATACAATTCCACAATAAACGCACTTTTTGAGTGTTTTTAATCTGTTCTTTTTGTTTTGTTTTTTTATTTATTTTTAATGTGTAGAGTGGCTCCCGACACCCACTGTTTTGAGACACTTGTTGCGCGCCTGTATAATTCTGTCAACTTATCTGATGCATTTTCAAATACCCTCTCAAAGGCAAAAGAGGGAAAATTTATATGTTTTTGATAGCAACAAATTGAGAGAAGAAATGTATCGAGGGGGCTTGATGATCAGTTTTTCGAAAACTCACTTTTATAGTCCCAAAATAGCGTGTAATTATTTCTTGTCAGAAACGGCGGACATTTTAACTTTCATGATGGAAGAAACTAAATATTAACAGCTGCGACAGTGGCACCCTGCGCGCGCAGCACGTGTTGGCTTCCTGCAAAAGAAATTCTCCCATTGGTCAATTTAATTCGATTTTGAATCGCGCGGCAGATTACAGTCAATTACAGAATATCTCTAGTAGGAATCAATATTTAGTTTCTTCCAACATGGAAGTCAAAATGTCCGCCGTTTTTTAAAGGAAATAAAACACGCTATTTTGGGACTATAAAAGTGAGTTTTCGAAGAACTGATCATCAAGCCCCCTCGATTCATTTCTTCTCTCTATTTGTTGCTATCAAAAACAGAAATTTTCCCTCTTTTGCTTTTGAGAGGGTATTTGAAAATCCTGGTGATGGACTTGTGTCTTTCCACAGATTTTGACAGTTTTTGACAGTTTGTTGACAGTTTTTACTTTAAGATTTCATCGCCCTTAAATGCTCTGGTAGAGAATTTAAAAAAATGTCAGTATTTGTGCTGCTTCAAAGTACAAATTAAAAAGAAACAATCTTTATTCATCATGTAGTTTAATAAATAATCTAATAAAATACATTGAAATTTTAGTAACTTTCAAATGGATAAACATAACCGTATCGCGATCTGGCAACACTGTTCCCTTTCTGGAGCCCGGTAAGAAGGCTTGCATTAAAAGGTATTAAAACATTTCCTGTTTCCAATGACGACGTGACAGTTAAAGAATTCTTTTAAATCTCTTTTTTGACCTCGCGTTTTAATTTCTCTAATAGTGCAAATTATTTGTTAAATTGTATTCCTTTCAGTATGAACTAAGTATTAGTAATTTTTCGTTGTCGGGATTGATTTCCACTTGTATAGTACTGGTGTAAAATAATTAAAAAAAATTTTTTCACGATTGTATATTTTTCAGATGGATAGAATCTAAACAAAGCGAGTGTTTTACGATCAAATGACGTATTGTTGTGCACATTTCTAATAAAATTTGCAATTTTCGTGCCGTTGGAGGATATTCTAATGCATTAAACAAAAATTCGATTTTGCATTTACTTAAGATTATTTTCGGAAGCTCCAAGTGTCATTGAAAAGTATTGGATCCTGATTTTTCTCGACGGCTAATCGGGAATTAAAAATGAAGGACAAAAAAGGTATTGTTGGGAATTGACAATTCTCAAAACCTTTCAATGTAAGTTTTCTTACCGGAAGGTTAATATATCTCTTATTTGCTATAAGTACTCGATACACATGCAGTTTTTTGGCATTTGAATTCCTTGTTTTTTCTTTTTTTTTTATTTAGTTTTAATATGTAGGGTGGCTCCCGACACCCACTGTTTTGAGACCCTTGTTGCGCGCCTGTCTAATTCTGTTAACTTTTCACTAGGATTTGGTAATGTGGTTTTGAAGGGAGTGAAGGGAAGAAGGGCATGTTGATCGATTTTTGGTAGCACACTTTGGAAAGAAAAGATGTAGAACAGGTCAACACTCACCAGTTTTTCGACAAAACGAATATATGAAGCGATGGTGGTGAATAAATATACGTCGATAATGGCGGATATTTTGACAGCACGACCAGAAAATAGATAGATAGTTGCGAATTGATACAGCGCTGACCTCATTCAGCGATAGTTTTGGCGCGAATGATTTGAATTTCAATAAGAAAGATCGCAGTAATCTTTTATCGTTTGATCCTTCTCATATTTATTATAAGAAAAATCTGCCCGTTTACGCGGGCACATTCTCCTAATCGCGTCGCGCTCCGTGTTGCGGCCTTCGGGTGCTTGCGAACTGCGCGACACTTGCGCTCTTCGGGACGCTTGCACCTATTTTTATTTAAATTACTACAAAATGGAATGGAATGCAATTGAAAACTAATTTACTTAAAATTCTATTGACCTTAAAGAGCACATTCTCATCAGGGCACTAGCGCTTCGCGCTCGGCTCTGTTTAACAATATTTTTCATGATTAAAACGAAAACTGCTCATCCCATTGAAAAATGGCTCAAAGAGAACTTGTAGATCTTTTTAAGGCCAATAATTATGTTTGTTATCATTTTATCTGTATCTCGCGTTATTTGGCTCAAAATTTGAATTTTCGATTTTTTAAGGAAATTCAAAAAGTTATTATGCCTATTCTATAAAGTGTCCAAAAAGAAATATTTTTCATCTTTAGACTTTTTTTCATATCGTGAGTTGTTTGGCTTCTAATTCAAGTTTTATATCATTTTTTTGGATTTTCAAAATATTATAAGTCTTTCAATTTTTGTTTTATCCAAAAAAGTCGTTAAGAAAAATTGTTCGTCTTTTTGAGTACTACGAACATCCGTCATTAGAATTTTTAAATTAAAAAAAAAAGTGGTTTCAAAAATTTTAAAAATGTTCCAACTTTTAAAATTTGTATCCAAAATGGCTGGCCAACGAACTTAACCTTCATTTTAGGACACTAAAAGAGTATACCAAAGGACAATCCAATCGGTCAATTCTTTCGAAAGTTATCGTCCTAACAAACTAAAATCTACAGACAGACAGACACATGTAAAAAACGTCCAAATCGGTTGAGAATTGTAAGCTGTAGAGGGTTTTGAACAAAAAAACACCGATCCGGAACACTGTGCGGCGCGGCGCTGTACTCTTTATTTAATTTCGCGAAAATAACAAAAAACGCCAAGATGAAATTTACAGCATCGAAAGATAAAGACTTAAGCTTTATTTTGAGAGCAAAAAAAAAACAAAACAAACATGCCTTCTTTCTGCATTAGTCAAAAATATTTTGATTTTCAAAAAAATCGGTCAAATTTTCAATTTTTTAAAAAATGGTTATAACTATTCGATAGACCAGGAAAAAAGCTATCAAAAACAGCTAGCACAAAATTTTGTATGTTCCATAGGAAAAGAGCTTAATACCTTCGAAATAGCACAAAATTGAAAAAATTTGAAAAATTCCCCCTCCCCGACCGTAATACGGCCCTGACTTCTTTACCTGGTAAACTCACTCACAAAGTGTTAATGAGGAACCGAGGCATGACTACATTTGAGGGAGCAGTGTATTTGTTTGGTGATGCCTCATATATAAGTGTGGTAGTATCTCGAGCTTTGCTTTTGTGATTTTCAATTTCTCCTTACAAAACAACAAGTGAAGCTCTGCCTCTATGATCTTGAGTTTTTTTTTAAGTGAATATAAGTGAAACTCGGTCTTATTCATTTTTTCAGAAAGAATAAGCAAACTTCGGTGTTAGAGATACTCAATTGCTTCTTTACAGGGAACAAGTGAAGAATCATAATTATCAGTGAAATAGTTTCAAATCAGTTTGCAAATAGTTGTTCGGAGGTTTTTGAGGTCGCTGATGTCGATTCTTCACTTCTTCCCTGTAAAGAAACAATTGAGTATCTCTAACACTGAAGTTTGCTTATACTTTCTGAAAAAATAAATAAGACCGAGTTTCACTTATATTCACTGAAAAAACAACTAAGTAACTATTTCCAAACGGATTTGAGGAAATTTAGTTCCAGGGAGCATAGTCATTAACATACAGCCGCAATATTGAATCCGCCATCTTTGATTCGGATATTTTGACCACACAAACTTAATCAGCGACCTAAAAAATCCCCCGAATAACTATTTCCAAACTGATTTGAGGAAATTTAGTTCCAGGGAATATAATCGTTAACATGCAGCCACCATATTGCATTCGCCATTTTGGATTCCGATATTCTGACCAAAGAATCATAATCAGCGACCTCAAAAACGCCCGAATAACTATTTCCAAACTGATTTGAGGAAATTTAATTGCTCGGAGCATAATCGTTGACATACAGCCGCCATATTGGATCCGCGATGTAGAATTTCGTAATATGTCATATGGTTCGTCAATGTACCCATGCAAACACAGAATTTAGGCCGAAAAGGAGTATTTCAAAGCGATTTTTTTATCATTTATTTAAAAATAATAATTTGTTTTTAAGCCCAAACCCGATTTTTTCAGTCGTACCAATTTTGGGCAGCAGGGGGTGTCCGGTTGAGAAAAAATGCATATATATATATATATATGTACCAATCTTATGCGCGCTCTTGGTCACCGTGCTCTGCGGACGAGAGAAATAATATGTAGGTAACTTTCCGAGAAGTCAAAAAGCCGTTAAACTTTTTGTTCCGTCTTAGCGCTTCATCTCCTGAAAGTCACCTTTATTTTTTAGAAATAGATCAGTAATACATCGTGTGTCGAAAATACACGTACTAATATGTACCCAGACAAGGCATGAATAGGAATTTTGAAAATAATTTGTTATGAAACTGAAGTAATTTAAATTTTTCCTTTATTAATTGCTTTTCAATTAAGATGCACCGTAAAATGAAAGGTCTCAAAATTCTTGGCATCGGTTTTTTAATTAATATCTTTGTAGTAATTATTTGATTTTTTTTCACAGGTCAAGGTATAAAACGCAGTACGAGTGCTGGAGCTGTTCGAAAACCATGGCGATGACTAATTAAGTGCCTTTTTTGTGTAGTTTAAATAATTTATTATACAAAATGACACTGCAATATAATGAAAATTCCATCTTGTGCCTCATTTTATATTTGGAATACACTTGTTTATTACTACAAGCAAGGTCTAAAATTTATTAAAAGTACTCTTGAAAGTTTTACCATTACAATTTTCGATTGGAAACTATGCATGTGTAATGTTGAAATTTTAACTCAACTATATATTCATTTGTATATGTATCTTGTACGTATATTATGACGTGTTATCAAGGGAAGGTCCAATTACTAACTGACTATGCAACACGGAGAAAAATGGAAGTTAGCGGTTTAGTAACCTTTACACAAATTCAGTAAACAAAACTTTTATTATAAGACAGAATCCAAAAATACTGAATTTGTGTAAAGGTTACTAAACTGCTAACTTTCATTTTTCTCTGAGGAAAGGTCGTTCCGAAGGCATAGAATATTGTAATGCGGCCTAGACTCTGACCGCAAAACTACGACTCTAAGGGCCGATTTCACCATCTCTGATTAAATCCATGGTTAACTAATCATAGTTATTTTTTAATTAACGTTTAAATCAGGATTAACCAACGAAGCGTTCCACCATGTATTTTTCATTTCTGGTTAGCTAACGCTATACCCTGTTTGCAATATCATCTAGTTTCAGCCTATTTCTGTTGTACCTGCGATCCGATTGGCTGAGTCAAAAAACCTGTACCAGCGCGCCAAGTCGGCCTCCAACTTAAAAAAGACGTGTTTTTCTGTTTTTTATGTTTATTACCAAAGCCGACGCCGAAACCACCGAAGCGTCTCTAAAAAATATGTTTTAAAAAAGTGATCAGTGAAGTGATTTTGTGTCAAGCGAAAAGAAGAGGAAACATAAATTAATAACATAATTAATTCAATATTTCAAAATAATTGATTCGTTCTTTAATTAATCGTGGCCTTCTCTCGTTGATGATATCATTTTCATCATCAAATGAAGATGAAGATGAAGAAAAAATATCATCATAAATTGGATCCATCATATATCACACTATATACTGTAGCACTTCACTTTTGACACTTTGAGGTTATGTTGAGCCCTCTTAATCGCTGATTATGTCGCTAACCAGCCAAAAATGGCCGGCTAAGTTAAACAACCTTTAAACTAGTTTAAGCATGGTTTAAAAGATGGTGGAACGTAACGTACTGATTAAATAAAATTAATCGATGGTTAAAATTTAACCATAGTTGGATTTTGTTTCAGGAGGGGGGCTGCAGATTAAAAATTAATATCATCGAATATCGATAACACGGGCACACAAAAAAAATGGTCCTGTTCCCGGACCAAGTTGAAGGTTATTTTAAGGTAAAACGTGTTTATTCTGCCAAAAATGAATTTATGACTGCAGTTTCTGAAAGAACGCGAAATTTTACGTCTAGATATGTATTCAACTTTTTTGATAACATAACCCATTCATTTTATTGTATGGAGGGTTCATATGTCAATTGTAAAAATAAAAATATGTGTCTTCACGCTACAAAACTACTAAATCAAATACATTTCTAGACATAAAATTTCGCGTTCTTTCAGAATCTGCAGTCATAAATTCATTTTTGACGGAATAAACACGTTTTACCTTAAAATGACCTTTAACTTGACCTTTTCGTATCAAACGGACATTGGATTCGGATTCAGCAACCCAAAAACCATAAGGATATACTAGTCTGATTCCGGGAACAGGTCCTTTTTTTTGTGTGCCCGTGTTATCGATATTCGATGATATTATTTTTTAATCTGCAGCCCCCCTCTCCCTGAAACAATAACCCTGAGTACGGGCCTGACCGAGCCCAAGGTTTTCACATCAAATAAACATTCACAAATTTATTATAATAATCGAAAAATTAAGTGAAATTTAAACTGAAATTAGATAAATTCAAATCGAATCATACATTTTAATTCCAGTGAAACAGTCACAAATGTGACGACAGGTTTCGTATCAAATTTCGTGGTGAAACAATCACGTGGCAAACATTCCATACAGCATTACAACCATTCTCGTGTTTAAAAAATAACAAGAAAATTAAGAGAATACACTGAGTTTAATCTTCATCAGTCCCTTATTTGGTCACATTAAGGAGTTAGTACAGTACAACCTCCATAGAAGAGCTACCACGGGCGGTTGAAATTTGGATGTTATTCTACACATATGTCGCCATCGCATGAACCAAAATAATTGAAATCTGAAAAAAAATAAATAAAAAATGGCTGATTTGCAAATTTTTTACCTTTTTTAACCGTAAATTGTTTAAAAAAGGGATAAATTTTAATCAATAATTAGTATTCAGGTTCGTGCTATAACGACATATGTGTAGAATAACATATCCAAATTTCAGCCCGATCGGTCCAATAGTTTTTTCTGAATCATGCACGCCAGGTCGAAAAACGTTATTTCGAGAAAAACGAGTTTAAAGATTTTGTTCTAAAATACAAGGAGATCCATTTTAATCTATAAGTATCTTCTAAAGTACTTTATTTACGAAAAAATGGTTAGACAAAAGTTTACCAGGATTGCGAGGGCCAATTAACTGTTCCATCAAGTTTATCCTTGAGTTCAATTTTCAAGGTAATTCGTTTCAAACGCGCGTCAAATGCACGTTCAGTGCGTTCGAGATGCTTACGTTACTTTGCATTTTTCGATTTGTTCTCGATATTTATTACCAAAATAAAGATTAATCCAGCAATTCTACATATATTTATTATAAGAATTTGCTGTTTTTAGAAAATCAATTTTTCAAAAATGTTCTTTGGTACTAACCCCTTAATCAGTCGCTTAAGTTCCCTTGAAATTGACCCTCTGAGGTAAATTAAAGATAGTTTAAATTTTCTTCATACGGAATTAATGATGAAATGTTAATTAAAGATTGAAAATCTTTTTTATGTTGATTCGAATATTTTTATGTAGGAACTAGCGCACCTTTCTTCAAGTATTCAAATAAAATAATTGTGCAGTAAAGTAAGAATCGTCTTTCAACATTATTCTATTAACAAATCTTTTTAACTAAAAAATCGTTAAATCGGTATGCATATCTTATACTGTATTCATTTACAAACATTTTGATTATAATCTTGGGCCATTATATCTAGAAAGGAAGGGACACGGGAACAAAAAGTTGAAATCAACAACCACAGAATTAACAAAAGTAAATTAGGTTTATTACCGAATAATAAATGAATTGGCTCCAACCTGAGCCAAGTATCGTTGCAATAGAAACAAGAGAATAATCAGCCCAGCGTAAAAGGGGATCGCAACCCACAAACAACTTAAGACTCGGCAATGTGGGCCCAATGCTGCTCAGACGCTAACCACAGAAAGAGAGAGCGAGGTGGCCGAATGACGATTCGCAGCACCACTGCGCGCCAGTTCGCGCCCCCGCCCCTACGCTTGTACGCAGGCAAACCAAGCAACAGCCATCCCTATTGGAATTAATAAGATAGAAAGTGAAGAGAATCTTTTTCCAGTTTCAGGATTGAAATAGAAAGGAAGAATAAATCCAAATTTATCCATCCCTATCCATGCTAATCTTTCTTTATTCTCCGTCTGTACACACCAATGTTTTTATATCTCTTTCGCAATCTATTCCAGCGTCTATCTTTTTCAATCCCTGCTCTTCTATCCATGTCTGTCCTTGGTCTAATCTTTGGAATCTTTAGTTATTTCTTTTACACGCTTATCCTTTTCAATCTTCACTAATCTATTCATATCTATCCTTGTATAGTCATTTCAATCCTATTCTATCACTCTTTAAGTTTACTGCTGTTCGTACGTTTTGCGCCGGAACGTACCCGACAAAGTATTCAGCAAACTTCGTTAGTTTTCGTTGGTTTCCGTCGCTGGCCCAGCGTGGGCTGCGTGATCTGAGCATCGTTAAGTAGGTCTTTGTTCGCCCGGGTAGTCGGTACACCGGTTGAGGTAGAGCATTTTATACGGAGCTTACCTTGTTCTGAGTTCTTGTTGTGAACTTCCCTGTATCTTTGGTTCTGAGTTTGAGCTGTGCTCTATTCTGATTTCGTTTGTGTTAATATACTTTGTATATTGTTCGATTTGTGTGTGATTTTTGTGTTGTATATTGAGGGCTGTCCTCTTCTTGATTCAGGCGTATCGGAGTTGAGCACGAGGCTCATTGTCCGACTACGTCGTGTTAACTTTGATCTTGTGGCCTGTTTTCGAAGTCCGCATCGGGTGATGCGACTCTCTCTCTCTCCCCCTCTCTTTCTCGTGTTCTTTCCGTACAACTACCAAGCATATCCATTTCAATCTGTACCATTACATCGATAATCGATGTTGATTTTTCACATCGATGTTATCTTTTTGATGTATCGATGTTTGAAACATTGTTATTTTCCATTCGATGTCCCATCACTAGAAGAAATTTGAATTTTCTGATATTTTATAATATTTTTGGGAAATTGAATATACGGTAATTTTTTCCTTTTCTAAATAAATATTTTACTTATAAATAAAGGGCCTAGCGTATAAAGCTGAAATTAATGTTATGAGCTCGTACCCATAAGGTTTGAAGATCCACCAACTTTCAACTAGAAAATCCCATTTTTGTGGGAGATATGGAGGGGAAAAAAAATCAAAGAAGTGATTTTTCTCCAAAATGGTTCTACCGATTTTGATGCAAAAAATGTATGTTGTAGTCACACTAATGAGGCTATTTCAAAGAAAAAATTCCAAAATTTATCGAAAAAAATAACAGGTAAAAAAAAATTTTTCAATTTTTCAAACATTTTTTTTTAAGGTTATATTTTTAAGTGACCACTTTCATATTTTACTTAAACATTCTTTAGAATGTTCTTTATAATATGTTATAAAATAAATTTCATAACTGGGTTTAATATAAAAGAACACTAGTTTATTAAATACAAAAATGAAAGAACAATCCATTAACATGTACGAATAGCATCGGTTCTAAACCTGATCAACGCATACACTTTAAACTATTCGAATCTTTATCCACGCTTTACGACACTGTTGCCAACTTAACTCTAGTTCTTTTTAATAAAAATTATATCTCTAACAAATATATATTTTTCTTGAATTTTTTTAAGGGGGGTAACAATGTTAAACAAAATAAAAATCGCGCATGCAACGTTGCGCATTTAGAATACAACTCTATTCCATTTTATTTATGGTTCGAAAAGTTTTTTACGCTGCTTAATATTGTTCGTAATTTTCGATTATGTTCATTTGTTCTTGTTTAAGATTCTATTCCATACGTGTTATTTCATTCAAAACGAAATGTAATTTTAACAATCCTATTACCTATTGCGAACTTAATATTATCGCAAGTGCCTCTTGCAATCTTTATTTACAAAATGGCGGACCCCTAAATTTAACCAAAATTACAATTTCCATTTTGTAAATTTTGCAAAAAAAATTTTTCGTTTAGATGTGTTTTTTAACATAGTCTAGAGATGAAAATTGCACAGAGTCAAAGGATTACGGTGAAATATAAAAAATACCTGCATTTGAAGTTGGACGGTACTTTTCTCCATGTTTTTTTCAGTGCTTTGAGGTATATGTTAATATTAACCGATTTCACTAAAATTTGTAGAGATCATTTTTTTGTCATTATAACGAAATAGGGGGTGAGACCAAGAAGAATCGAAAATTGAAAAAATAAGGACCACCCTAGTAGACACATATCAATGTCTATTATAATAATGTTATTATAAGAATTTGCACTTTTTAGAAAATCAATTTGTTCAAAAATGTTCTTCGGTACTAACCCCTTAAGGGCATGTATTACTTACCGGATCCCTACCTTACCGATATTTTCTTCTCTGTAACGCTACGTGTACATTTATAAAGATATCAAATTGAAAATTTATATAATTAAAGAAAATATGTTAATGTATGTTTGTCTGGTCTTAAATTTTTGTAAAAATAAAAAAAAAATTTTTTTAATTTTTTTTTTAAATGTCAATTTTTAGGACCAGACAAACGTACCTTAAGGCTTTAGCTTCAAATATAGAAATGTCGGTAAGGTAGGGATCGGGTAAATAAAAAATAAATAATAGGATCGTTAAATATTACATTTCATTTCGAATCAATAGTACGTATGGACTAGAATCATAAACAAGAACAAATGAAGTTTGTAGCGTAGAAGGACACATGAACAAAAATCTTAAACAGAAAAAAAATGATTCAGACACTGAGATGGCACATAATCGAAAATTACGAACAATATTAAGCAGCCTAAAAAACTTTTCGAACCATAAATAAAATGAAATAGAGTTGTATTCTAAAGTATGCGATGGGAAGCAGTGCAGTATAAGGATGCGCAACGTTGCATACGCGATTTTTATTGTTTTTAACATTGTTACACCCCTTAAAAAAATTTTAAAAAAATATATGTTATGAAGGACATTCTAAAGAATGTTTAGGTAAAATATGATAGTGGTCACTCAGGAACAGAACCTCAAAAAAATATTTGAAAAATTAAACAATTTTTTTGACCTGTAACTTTTTTCGAAAAATTTTGTAATTTTTTCTTTGGTTCATTAGTGACTACAACATATATTTTTTTTCATCAAAATCGGTTGAACCATTTTCGAAAAAAATCACTTCTTGTTTTTTTTTCCCCTCCATATCTCCCACAAAAATGGGATTTTCAAGTTGAAACGTGGTGGACCTTCAAACCTTATGAGTACGAGCTCATGACATTAATTTCAGCTTTGTAAATGTAAAGGGGGTAAATTTCTAGCTCGATCTGACAGCACTGTTAGTTGTTGGTTGTCTAGTTCGTGGTGATGGTGGTGGTAGTGGGATGAGATAGGAAACTAACTCCTGCAGATGAGGAGAGAAAGAAAACAAGTCTGCCATCTGTAAATTAAAGAATAATTTAATTTATTATAAATATTTTAAACAATTAACTCAAGAAAATTACCTTTTCCTCATCAATATCGATGATCATTACATCATCTTTGTCTGAACTGAAGATGGTATCTTCATCGTCTGAACTGATTATGATGGTATCATTGTCATCATTATCAGTCTTAGACGCTTGCTCTCCTTGTCCAGCTTCATCCTGACTGATAGAGGAAGGCAGTTCTTCTTGTCCCCTCCTGTTCTCCATCACCCTCTACCGGCTTCATTTTGATGCTATTTATGTTGTCAGGATGCTCTTCTGTCAGGATGCTTTGCTACTGCTGACTGCTGACTGTTGCTGCTACACCGCTGCCTGTTTGTCATTCCACTACACGCACTGTTATTTAGAAATTTGGGTAGTTCTATAAAGAAAATTATACATATAAAAGTCAAAACATCAAGTTTAACCTCATATTAAGAAAAGATATTTTCTTATTATTATTTACTTAATTCTTAACACTAACTTGTTCTTTTGATGATTCTGCTGGGAAATCGTCACACAGATGGTAATCCTTTAATTGTTCTTGGTTACAAACTTCTCCACTTCCATAATCGAACTTCCGTAATCCAAATATTCTAAACCTGGTTTGCCTCTCGATGGTAAACTTCACCTTCGGAACTTCACTGTTTAGGGTCGTAGTGCTACCCGTAAGTTAATCTTCACTAGTTAGGGTTGTAGTGGTACCCGTAAGTTAATCTTCACTGGTTAGGGTCGTAGTGGTACCCGTAAGTTAATCTTCGCTAGCAGGATTACTAGTGACCTTGAGATTTCTCGTTGATACTTCACTATACTGACTTTACACCGTGGAAGAACTACACTTCTAGACTGACTGACTGTACACCGTAGAAGAACTCAAGGCTGAGTTTCCTCTTTTGGGTCCGCAGTATTTATCTAAATTTGGGTCCATTGTCCGTACAAAACTTTGTCAACGTGGATGAAGTAGTGTGATCAACATGGACGTATTAGTTTTGTTATCAGCGTAGGTGTGTCAATGTGATCAACGTGGATGTAGTAGTGTGAGCAACGTGGGCGTATTAGTTTTGTTATCTAATGTATGTGAGTTCTTAAAATGCCCTTCGCGGACGTTATCAGGTGAATAAGAGTGAGACCCGTCGGAGATGTAAGGATCTCACAGACGTCCTTTATTCAAGAGTATGGTAGTGTCCTGAAAGTGCTTCTTACACAGGTAAGGTTCGTAGTGCGCTCCCGAATGCAGGAGTTCAGGTAGAAAGGTCAATGTTCCGTTTGAGATTAGAAGTTGTTATTGCTCGGTGGCTCGATTCGTAAGGATCGATTACATAACTATGAGTTAAGGTTTACAATTTAAGGATAATGGTTATAAAGATATATGAATTATGTGATGAATTACATCTTTATTACTAATTAATTAAAGTCATTTTGATTAAGTCACACAGTCCCCACTACATGTACTGCTGACTCCAATTTGCAAGCTGCGCATGCGTAGAACAATGTGTAGAAATTCTAACGTATACTAGGTGAGCTACAAAGCCACTAGGCCGATAAGGTAGGTCACTGACATACTAAATGAGGTTTAATCTATGGAATAAAACTACATTACCGACTGAAGGCATTACTTGGTAGAAGTCTGCATTACCGGCTGGGGTTCGTACAGGTCGGGGTAATTTAGCATAGAGGGTATAAATCTGCATTACCGATTGAAGGCATCACTTTGGTAGAAAACTGCTTTACCGACTGGGGTTGGTATCGGTCGGGGGTAATTTAGCATGGAACAGAACCTTCCTCGACGGATAAGTGGCCCAGTACCTCCCTTGTACAACTACTGATACGTAAATATTTTCCATAAAATAGGCATTTTCGCAACATGTAAACTAATTACTAGTTGTACAGAAAAATTTTGCAGGTCATGAGGATCACGTCCATTCGGAAAAATATGTAGATACCACTTTTGAATGAAGGACGAAGCAACAGTCGTCATAAAAAAGGACGCACTACAGTCCTATAATTTGGCGCATCAGAGGTACCTATTAATGTTGCTGCTGTCTTAACTTTCTTCCGTGTAGGGAAAATAAAAAATAATGGTCTCCGTTTAATTGAATGTTAATTTATGCACATGTGTATGTCAAAGCGAAAAATCTAATTTTTTATTTTTCAATCATTTTTTTATATTTCAATATATTTCATATATGGAGCATTATTCCTCAAGTGTACTACCCTCAGAATTCGACTTTATCTGATCGAACTCTAATTTGGGTAAAGTATAGTCCTACTAGATACAACTTTAGTGGAATAAGATTTTTTCGATTGGAGAGGGGGAATTTTTTCGATTTTGTGCGGTTTCGTGCTATTTCGAAGGTATTAAGCTTCTTTCCTATGGAATATACAAAATTTTGTCCCACATGTTTCTGATCGCTTTTTTCCTGGTCTATTAAATGTTTGTAACCATTTTTAAAAAAATTAAAAATTTGACCGATTTTTTTGAAAATCAAAATATTTTTGAGTTTTGCAGAAAAAAGGCATGTTTTTTTTGTTCTCAAAATAAAGCTTAAGTTTTTATCTTTCGATGCTGTAAATTTCATGCCGTTTTTTGTTGTTTTGGAAGTATTAAATAAAGTGTATGAATCAAGTTTTTATTCTGCTAATACGTCAGGAATTAAAATTTTAAACTAATGTCCAGTTGATTGTAACTATCTAAAAAAACCAACAAGCCTTAGAGTAGTATTTATAATCATTTTGGATATTATAAAATTATAAAATAAGATAATGAACGCACTTCATTCTAAAAGAGACTTCTGAATAATTAAAGTCTTTATAATATTATAAGAATGAGTGAGAAGGAAGAGAATAAAAAAAAATAGAAGAAGAATGACAAAGAAGGTAACAAGCACTCGCACACGTGCATGGGATGCGCATGGATAAACGATGCTTCGCCAGCGATCCATTTACACCAGCATAGGCACCAAGCTACCGCGTACATTTTTGCCATTCTCTATTATTCTTTATGCAACTCATCCTACCCTTACAAGCGCTCGCCCCCATTTTGATCAAAATTTCGACTCTGAATAACTCTTAAACTAACAATCCGATTTTCATGAGATTTAAACAACATTCAAATGAATGAATTCCACCCCTGATGACAAGGTTATACGTAATAATTTTCAATATTTTAGAATGAAAAGTAGAACCTGTAATTAACTTGGAAATTGAAATAATTCCCAAGACTATAAAATTGCAAACGCATCAAGATCGAATATCTTAGTGGAGTTCATCATTTCGCAAACCAATATTCGGTCTCACAATGAGCACGAGTTAAATAACTTCTATGCACGTGCATTTTTGCAGTCAAAACGGATTCCAAAGAAGACAAAGAGTTCACAATCAAATCCCCCAAATTATGCCATATCAACCGACCAATTAGAAACTTCCACCTGACTAAATTTCCCACCTAATCAGTCGGCGACGCATCTACAAAATACACGGTTTCGTAGTCTTTGATCGCCAGTCAACTAGTTCGTCGTCCTTCTTGTGACATCAAGAAGTCTTCGTTTCTAAATTCGTCCGTCCGGTCGGTAGTTTGGTTGGTCGTGTGTAACTTCGCAAAAGGTATTACTAAAAATAAAGATATCTTTTTCGAAAATTCGGAAAAGGGGAAGCCTGTAACGTCCTACGCGTGGGGAGCACAGGGGCCGAACGATTAGGGTGTTAAAATCTTTTAATCCTTTTTTCCGACGGAGTGATTAACGCGATTCAAAGTGCTTAGATGCACCGCGTAAACCCTTACGGTTGCAACCCGTACTTGCCTAAAAAACGGACCGTGTAATACCTAACGAGGGAGCGTGGTCGCTAACGCGAGGATCGTAATCGAAACGACCCACCCTTTAAATCGCGACCCTTTGAATACTGCTATTGAATGAATAAAACAACAGTAATATTCAAAGGAACAATTCAAATCTACGAATAACAATCCGTTCTCGAATCTCAAAACGTGACAAAGTGTTGGGAAGGGGTGTTGGGTTTAAAACTACCCTGATTCCTTCAGATAAATTCACCTTCATCTTTTCGGCGTGAAAGCAAATCAAACGCGAGGCGTGGGAATCAGAATTATTAAATTGGCCCAGTCGAAGGGACTTCGACGTGATTCTCAACATCCCTTCTATTTCCTTCCGACTGGTAGGATAAGTTTTAGGACAATAAGGACCAATAGGATACGCAGTAAGTTTGATGTATCGTTCCAATTCTTCTCTTTAAAAATTGTATGCGATGACAAACAACCTTGCTCTCTTTTAATTCAGGATAAAACCCTCGGATTACGGCAGATATTTCACTTGCTCACATCCCAAGGAATCAGAAATCCCTTTTTCCACATTCCCTTAAATTTTCTAAAATTTTGTAACCGTGAGACAAAGACATGCTTTATTAAATTCTTAATAAATATTCGGTTCGTTACAATTGTTTTCGAGAAATTAAATAAAGAGTAAGGCGCCGCGCTGACGGCGCTCGAGACTGCTGGGCTTCTCGCTCTACGGAACTTCTTCGGACTCATTTATCGTATAAATTATGAATATTTATTATTTATTAAACTGCTCTCTGCATTATACAGGGTTGAGACTGTCATTAAAGTTTTCTAATGCCTGCATTATACCCATTGTAGGGACGTAATATTAAGGAAAAAGACTATTTCCACGTATTACAATATCTGGATTCCTAATTATAAAAATTATAGATAATGAAAAGAAAGAATGTTAGCATTCTCTTTGGGCTTATACCGGACATGCCCATCTCCACATTGGGCGTCCCCATCAAAATTCCAGTACAAAAGTAAAAATTTTCTTGTAACATTATAGTAATATTATCGTGACTTTGTTTTTTACTTAACATTAAAATAGTGAACGCCTATTCACTACGCCTAAAACGAAAAGCATCAGAGATTTTTGCGCCAATATCATTACTCAAAGATTTCAATAACATTTTGCATCTTCATTTAACAACAGACAGTAATTTCCATATTAAGTTGCATAGAAATTAGGATTAGTTAACAAATGAAAAAAACAAAACTATTTTGTATCTTCATGCATTCAATAAATAATATATTTTTTTTCAACGCTTAATAAGTAATTAACAGCTAAATTAATTTTAATTTAAAATGAATAAACATAATAAATTTTTGGTGAATGCATGTTAAAAAAAAATTTCAAATTGGTGGCGAATCATTGTGTTCGGACTAAAAAAATTTGATATGCCCTTCTACGATCTGGCGATTCAATTTTATTTGTTATATTTGCGTTAAAATTTACAAATATCAATTATTTATAAGTATATCCATAATACATCAACTAATAAACCGTTTTCTTAATTTATAAGTGTTTTTTAAGACATTTTTTCCCTAATATGGGTTTTAGTTGGAACGAGTGTTACAAACCAAAATGGGCCCCACTTAGAAATCTCAAATAGGTCCCATTTAGTACTTAGGCAAACTATCTGGAAACCAATCTGGTCCAAGTCGATATTTCCACACGGGTCGTATCAATTATGAATATTTATTATTTATTAAACTGCTCTCTGCATTGTACAGGATTGAGACTGTCATTAAAGTTGTCTAATGCCTGCATTACAGTAATTGTAGGGACGTAATATTAAAGAAATAAATTTCTATCTAATAAATATATTGTCATACGTGGAAATAGTGTCATCGTGTACCGAAAAGAAAATACCGAAAAGACCAAAGAAGTAATTTATTTTTAAGTAAATGAGAAAATTATGAAGTTGCAGGCAATCAGAGAAAAGAAGGGAAAGAAGAATAAGTTTAAAATAGCTTATAAATAGCATCGAACTCTACACCTAACGCAATAAGAAAGTACACGATGAAACTATTTCCACGTATTACAATGTATTTATTAGATACAAATTTATTTCCTTAATATTACGTCCCTGCAATGACTGTACTGTAGGCATTAGAAAACTTTAATGACAATCTCAATCCTGTACAATGCAGAGAGCAGTTTAATAAATAATAAATAATTATAATTGATACCATAAATGTGTCCGAAGAAGTTCCACGGAGCGAGAAGCCCAGTAGTCTCGAGTGCCGTCGGCGCGGTGCTTTACTCTTTATTTAACGAGTCCAATCGCGCGCTTGAGCGCGTGTTTTTGTATTTAAAATATTTTACGTCATTAGGCTTATTGCTCACTTCATGTGTAACCAGTGATTACGCTGACGTCAGAAATTAAAGTAACGCTATGGAATTAGCTCAAATGCATGTTCTTTTTGTAACCGAAAGTAATTCGTGATCCGTCTTAGTTTTTCCCATTTGCTCTTTAAGTTTTAGAAAGTTAAAGAAAACGAAAGTTAATTTTCGTGTTAAATATTTAGTACTTAGATTAAATTCTTAATACTTGGAAAGTAAAAAGCTTTTTTTAGCAACATAAATTATAATACTTTACAATAAGTTCGGTATGAATTTCAGTCCTTTGCGAAGCTTTTCAACTTCCGATTATTATATATTTATTATATATTTTAGATTAATCTAAACGCACTAATTTTCCATTAACTTTAGAAAATAGTAACGAAAATTGTATACAAAAGAACATGCGTCACTCCACTCTTCTTTTTTGAAAAAAATTAATTTAAAAAAATTAATAGTAGACTAATGTATATTTTCATGTTGTTTACCATTTCCCAATGTTTCAGCCAAAAATATGTATTAAAAATTAATTATATGCATATTCTGTAAATTAAAATATTCTTTAGTACTCACTTGAATATGCATTTAATTAATTTATATTTTTATTAAAATTCATTAATTTCGATAGAATGCACATTTTTATGATTCGAAATGCCATTATTTATAATAAAAAAAATAAGAATAATCTTTTTTGAATTTGAACTGCGCGCAAATAGGAACCAATCAGATGTCGAGCATAAATTGGGAGCACTGTATAACGAAACTAACTTAATTCGGCGCCAAATAAATTAACAAATAAGGTGGGTGGAGTACCAAAAAACGTAAACTTCTATTAAAAGATATTGTATTATTAAATACCAGGTGTATAAGCTTAAATCCGCTGTTTGCTCAGAGATAGCGGTCGTGAACATATTTAGCTACAATAGAAACGTCATGCCTTTTTTTGTGTGATATTTTCATTTATTCATTGCTTTTTTTGTTAATTGTCTTATTTTATGATAATACAAAATATTATGTTTTGCATTTAAGTAATTACAAATTAATTAATAATCTAGTCTAATATAGCTCCTTTAATAAATTATTAATATTAAACTAACGCATTAAATTAATAAACATAATTAATTCAAGCAATTAATTATTAATTATCGAATCGAAACTAAAATTTATAAATTCATTGACTAAATAAAAATTCTTCATTATTATATAATTTTATGCAGCATATTAATCATTCGAATTATTTAAATGGACCAAAACAATTTTTTTCACAGTTCCGAGAAATTGTTTTGGATGTTCCATTGAATAAAAGAAACTTACCTATTTCATGCAGGGATAGACAATATTCCTAATAATTTCTAAATAGAATGCATGAAAAAATAAACAATGTAACTAATAAATAAAGCACTCAATAGCATTTCTTGAAAACTTTAAATTCATTTATCACTTTTTTAGTGCTTATTTCACATGTTTGTTAACAATTTTTTTATCTCACATTTATATGAAAATGAGTACAAGAACAGAGTTTTTTAATCACACGAAATGATATTGAGTGGTTTATTTATTAGTTACATTGTTTATTTTTTCATGCATTCGATTTAGAAATTATTAATTATTATTAGCTCTACCAGTTGAGTTAGTGTTTTCAACATATATATAATATATATAGTTATTATTCCATCGTAGCGGCCACTCGCCTAAAAAGGCGCACTGCAGGCGACCACCCGCCTGTAGAGGCGCTCTAATTTGATGGCACCAAGTCGAATATTTTTTGAATTCCACATTTTTAATAATCTAATTTTCTTCAAAAAAATAGTGAAAATATTATTAGGACAATAACCAAATAGTTTAGTTAAATTACCAAAAAGTGGTACACATGCCCTTAAATTTATAATATAAAATGGGATCCAGGGAATAACCAAAAAATACCGAAAAAATAATACATTCTCTCTTATGAGAATGTAATAAATACCGAATACATAAATAGATGAAAAATAAAAATATCGAATTATAAATGCCATAATTTTCAAATTTTTCAAATCAAAATTTATTGAAGTTTACAATTTTATAATTAACAAATAAGAATTAGGTAAATTAATTATTATATATTATATAATAATTATATGTAATATATAATTATTATATTTTTATAATAATTAATTCCTTGATTAAATTTTTAGTATAGTATCTAACTTTTGATGAAACAAGAAATTTTGTGAATTTGAGAATTTTTAGGGTGTTTAAAAATGTATTATTTCTATAACTCAGAAATTTTATCAATCCTTAAATTTGGATTTCAGGAACTGAAAATACGAGCATTTATAATGTAGGAAAAGAAAATGGATTGTTATAATATTTATTAAAGATATAAAACGAATAAGAATACAAAGGTACCATATCTCGTGTCTGATCTACTTCCTCGTCTGTTTTGCACTCTCTCAGCGCCCTCAACATTCTTTATTCTCAAACACTTCGTGGCGCTTAAATTTAAAAATCTATCCTACAACCGGGCGTCCTGACTAATCATCCGCCTCAGATAGATCTTTCTCTACATATGGTTTCATATACTCGGCGCAAGAACTAGTAGCTTGTGGTCCATCATGTAAACCTACAAACTTTGCATCATAAGTGTGGTTTTTCTTAACCCTTTCAACAACATAGGGTCCATAAAATTTGGCTTTAAGTTTACGGCCTGGTCCTAACTGAGTACGCTTTATTGCTACTAAGTCACCTTGCTTATACTAAGTTGGCGCACGATGTCTGAGATTATATGTTCGACGATTTTCTTCTTGTATTTTTAAAATTTGTTCTTTAGCCTTTTCGCGCAATGTATCGCGATTCTCTTGGAAATGAGAATGAAACTCGGCTTCAATGATATCTTTCAGTCGTAAGTCAATTTCAAAACGCATCTTTACCCCGAACAATAATTCATAGGGTGTCATATTAATACTTCGTTGGTAGGTTGAGTTCAGGACTTGTTGTAATCGACTAATGTGTTGATACCATTTCGGAGGATCATTCATAGACAATTTAGTAAGAACAGAGATAATGGTCCTGTTTAGTCTCTCGACTTGACCGTTACCTCTAGGCAATCCCGTAGTCACAGAGTGATGCTTAATTCCATTGTCTTGGCAGTATTTTTGGAATTCCTCGGAAGTGAACGCACTTCCCCGATTAGAAATTATTCTCGAAGGGTTTCCAAAAATGTCTTCTGTTTTTCAAGTCTATCTAGTACTTCTTGAGTACCAGTGGATTTAGTAGGATATAACCAAACGAATTTAGTAAATCCATCAATCACTGCCAATATGTGATGATATCTCTTACTCGTAGTTTCCAGTGGTCCTAGGTGGTCGACATGATATGTACATAACGGCTGATCATCCTTGGTTAACGGGCAAAGAAAACTTTCTTGTTTCCCTTGTTTTTTATTTCCTAAAATACACGGCACACAATTTGCAATGTATTTTTCCACCTTTCGTAAAATTTCCTGAAATTCTTTAAAGTTTTTATAAATCATGTAAAATCTCTTGAAATCTATTACATTTTTTTTGTAATCCTTAAAATGAAATAAAAAATTCTTAAATTTAAATAAAAATAAAAATTCTTTAATCAATTAATTGACATTATTAATTACATTATTTTACTTTCGAATTAAAAGTTTTTTATTTTAAATTAAATTTAAAATTAAATTCCTTAAATTTATTATTCTCGAAATATCTTTGGAAATATTTGGCAATCCATTTAAAATCCTTTTTGAATTTTTTTAGTTTTACACTTAATATTGAAAATTTGTGCTTTTTTATAGGAATCGATCCGCAGAAAATCTTTTGGAGGATGATGATCTGCAATAAACATTTTATTGCAGAGCACTTCACAACTCCTGGTCGAGACAAGCTCATCTTGGACTATAAGGTGGATCCTGTAGATTACAGGGAAGTGAATCATGCTTGCTGCAGTTTCGATCCCCAAAATGCGGTAAGAGTTTATAAGGCTAATCATTTTAAAGCGACGACAGTGCAGACTGAATCAAATTTAGCGCAAGATGAACTTCTTCGTTCCCTTCCAATTATAAGAGATCTTAATGAAATTAAAACAGATGCCAATAGAGAGGATGAGGTGATAACCGTGCGCATTCCTTCTCCACCAGCAGCTATTGAATCTCCTGAACAGGAGAATTTGGTGGAAAAGGAAGAAGTCCTGCACGAATTCGTGCAAGAAGATAAAATAAATCTATTGCAAAACGAAGTTGCCAAATTGCGTTCAATGATGAGTTTTATGAGTCATCAATTATCAGATCTTAAAATCAAAACTATCGCTAGTACAAGCGCAGAATCAAGTTTTTCCGAACAAAATCCGGATATTAGTACATTTTTATCATCGTTAGATCTTTCTCACCCAATTAGAAAAACTATGATAGAATTGCAATTAAGACCTGATAATTGCAAGAAATCTTACACAGATGAGGAATGGACTTTCGCAATGAAATTGCGTTATTGGTCAGCATCGTGCTATGACAGGCGCAGTCAATCAGGACTTCTATTACCTCATCCGAGAAGCATTGAGAAAACAATTGCTAATTACGATATTACTCCAGGGTTTATCGACCAGCAATTCCAAGGTCTCAAAGACTTATTGAGCAGTTATCCTGCCGAAGCAAATTGTGCAATTGCCAAATTTGACGAAATGTCAATAAAGGAGTTCGAAGAATATTCTTCAAAGTATGATCTAATAGAAGGCTTTGAAAACCTTGGGCCATTGGGTAGATCTGAAAAGCGTGCTAATCACCTTTTCGTTTTCACCTTAAATGGGTTGCATCCTCTTTATAGATGACGGATTATAGGTGGATTCTTCTTCCCGCACAATTCTGTGAATGGCAAAGATATTATGTCTTTGTTAAAGATACTGCTCGATAAAGGCGAGAAAGCGGGAGCTGATATCCGAATGACAGTTTTTGATCAAGGTGCACCTAACTTAAGATCCTATAGGCTTCTGAAAGGTACACCCAAGAAACCTAGTTTCGTTTTTAAGGGTAAAAAGATCATTGCCATTCATGACTTTCCGCATGAAGTCAAAAACTTTGTGACTGCTCTGCGAAAGTATGGAATAATACACATGAATGGCAAGAAACTGTGTTTTTCGGATATGAAAAGCGTTTGGGAAGCAGACCGTAGATTTTCTTTTCTCTTGAATCAGAGGACGCGGAGGTTTCAACCCGAATCCTACAACTCGGATGGCTCGACTGATCTTGCGTCACATGATCGCACTGAAAAATGATGATATTGCTGTCTCAATCAGAGGCAACATATCTGTTGAAGAGACAAAATCTCCTCAAGCACTTTCTGAGCTTGACATCGCCACTTTCAACGATCACCTTGAAAGTAGCGACGAGATTGAAGTGGCTGCAACCTGTGCCGTTGCTTACCTTGAAGAAGGACGCCGGTGTCCTGAATATGACATGACTGTTACTGATGAGACGAATGACAACGAAGACTCTGGCACGGAAATAGACACTGACATTGACAGTACTGATGACGAGAATGACAGTAAGGGTGACAAAAATGACAACAACGGTGTTGATGATAATGTCACAGTCCACGATGTCTCTTCTGGCGTCAAGTCGTCTGGAAACATTGGTATACACTTAGCTACCAAAGTTAAAGAATTACTCCGTTCCACTGAGACAGATATGCCTTTCAAAGCATATAGTGGTACGTATGAAGGGAGTTCTTTAACTTACATTGTTGGTTATGCTGTCCACGTAACCACAAAGAAGTGGCAATGTAATCGTTGCTATGCTGAACTTCTGAAGCCTCCAGAAGCTTTCGGAGATAGAAACGATACTTACATAGAGTCTCGAGAGTACGAGTCTAGAACCAATTATAAGGTCACACTTTTAAAGAAGCCTTCAGAGAAATTTCGCGAAATCGTAACAGCAAATTTGCTTACGTTTGAGCGTTGTATAACCGCAGAACGTCACAAATGCGGCATTCAGGAATTGTTCCTAAAAAATACGATTCGCGACATGGGTGAAATATTTCCTGAATGGTTCTCTGAAATCGATCCTTGCCATGAACACAGAATCTTTGCTGTGAGAGCATTATTTAAGGCTAAGTTGCACCGAGTTTGCAGCATCGACAATAGCAGTGCTATTGTTGAGAAAAAGGCAAGGTTGATAGCAAATGCTACCAAAAAACAGTTCAGAATGAACAAAAGAAAATTAGATAGGATAATTATTCCTAATCGTCGCGTTTCCAGATATTCGATCGTCGCGTTTCGCTTTTCGATATATATATATATATATATATTGCATATCTTTCTCACAGATGACAGACAGACAGACAGACACCGCGCACACCGTTTTTCTCACTCAGGGAGTCTCAAAGCATAAAAATGTAAAAAAGTCCTGAATAACTCTTACCGCTTTTAAATATATATAGATAAAAAATTTAGAATTTATAATTAATTTTAAGAATAGTTCGTACCTTAAAAAATAAGTTAAAAATCTAAAAAAAAAACAAAAAAAAACAAAAAAAATTAGAAATAGGTTGCTTATTGCTTGTTCCTTGTTGCTTCTTGCTCATTGCTTATTGATTATTGCTTATTGCCAATAACTTAATTTTTTTCAGCAAAAAACATGGAAAAAAAATGATTTTTAAATTCACGCATGCTTACAAAATATAAAATAAATAACATTTTTTTCTTATGTTATATGTCGGGGTATTTGACATCCTATTTTTCCCTCTCAATGGATTGTTCACCTTGGCGAATGGGGTAATCCTTAAATTATATTGTATTTCATAAAACAATACTGCATAATTTACAGGATACTCCTGGTGAGAGGGCTCAGTAAACTGTAGAGATTTAATTATATCAATTCATCTTATTTAACAGAATTTTAAATTAAATTTTACTTTTTATTAAAGAAATAAAAGTTTTCTTTTTAATTTTTTTTAATAAATAATAATAATCTCTACAGTTGAAGCCAAGAAACAATCTACATAATAATTGCTATAAATATCTGTATTTTTATTTAAAACATTTGTTTTTATTTAAAAATTTGTTTGTTATTAATTTGTTAAAAAGAAACCAAATTTAAGTGGATTTTTAATATAAAATAAGAATAAAAAGTAAAATAAAATACATTTTGCATAATTTTTCTACCTCCTACTTATCATTTACTTCACTCAAATTATAGAAAATAAGATATAATATAATATAATATTATAAATGATATAATATAAGATAAGAAAGTCATATTTCCTTATAATTTTGAAAAATTTCATTTTCATTTGTAAGTCTTTAAGTTCACAAAATTCAAAATTTATGTAAGGAAGTATGTAAAAGATTTTTTTTAAAGTAAAAAATAAAATAAACTAATATTAATAGATTTTATTTTAAAATATTTGTAATGAAATTAAATTTTCTACAGGCATAATTTAAAAATTGTATTTATAAATTTTAGAAATAAAAATTTTAATTAATTAGTTATATTTAATAATTAAATTTTCTTATTATTTTGCATTAAAATAATTTTAGACAATTCTATAATTATTATAATATAATTAATTTCAATTCCCTAAACTTTTTCCCTTAATTTTCCACTTACCGCCTTCAGAATAGTTCTATATGGTTATATAGATATATAGGCTCGCTGACAATCGTTGAGCTCTGACCAAAATATCTTTGCTCTCGGCGGTGCACCACCGACGGTGACTCATACATGCATGTGATGACGCGTTTGACGCGGACGACGCGGTTTCCATGGAAACAAATGGTACCAATGAAATGCTGAAGAGGGCAGCACCTCGATATGGGCTAAACAGCAGTTATCCCCACTACAAAATGTCCCCACTCTTGGCCTATGCCGCATCTAATTGCCTTCGAATACGTATTTCATGTGAACCTCGAGCCTTTCCTAATCATCAATGACACCAGGATATGATGAAGGATTCTGAGTTTATTGAAGGAAGGACGATTTATTGGAATTTGTTGTGAAGGAAGGAAGTCCATTCAAATATTATTAGTACTCCCGCCAGACCACAGTGGGCCAGGAGACCCGGTTTTGTGGCCAAAATTCGATTTTTGAATAAAAATTCAAAAAGTCTACAAATATTGCTGAAAATAGTAACTCGGTGGTTTTTGGGGTCGCTGATTGCGAATATGTAATCAAAAATTCAAACTTCAAAATGGCGAATCCAATATGGCGACGAAAATTTTGAAAAGTGTACGAATTTGACTAAAAATAGTTACTCGGGGGTTTTTGGGGTCGCTGATTACGAATATATTATCAAAAATTAAAAATTAAAAATGCCGGACCCAAAATAGCGGCGAAGATTTTGAAAAGTTTACGGAATTGGCTAAGAATTGGGTTTTGGGGTCGGTTTCGCTTACGAATTATCTTGAGTTTCATCTTCCTCTTCATCGATCAATTCAATTTCATCTAGAAGCATTTGAGCTTCTGAAAAACCAGTTACTTCTTCTTCTCGATCTTCTATGTCGGAACTGGATGTTTCGGGTTAACTTATTCAAGGAGTTTATATTTTGCATATACATATATTGTATACATTAACGGTGTTAATTATCATTTTATTAATATAATTTATGGGCAAGGAATGTGGACGGAAAGAAGATTACCGAAACAAGTAAGCTCGCTCGTCCGCGGTCCGCGTTGATGTAATTGGAACAACAAATGACGGTGAGCCAGCGCGCGCGCGGCCATATAAATATACCATAAGCAGCGACACAAATGAAAAGGAGCAAAAATGGGCACACTTAACCTCAAGTGCATATCCTAAGGTAGACATTCATATATTTCAGAACTCAATTTGTTGCGTTATGTCGGATTATGAACAATCAGAAGAAGGTACTTTGCTGAAGACGTACTCTTGTTTTTCATTTACTAATAATGTAATTGAATTTCACTGCAATTAAAAATTACAGATTGAACTATTTTCTTACAAATTTAACACCTTGGTGAATTAAATAAATCGAAGTACGAGGTTCGAAATCAATTTCTTAAAATCAAAAATCGTGTTTCCCTAACGTCAGTAATACTACGAATTGTAATAAGATTTTCTACGTTGTGCCTGTATCATCGAAACAAAAACTGATCAATTAACATATAATTATCGTCAATAGTACTTCAATTAGTCCTGAATTCAGTACTTTAATTCATTTCTTCGAATTCAAAAATCGAATTTTGGCCACAAAACCAGGTCTCCTGGCCCACTGTGCAGATGCCAGAGTACGTCACCTCTCAGGCTGTGAATGTGCCGCCGCAGTAGACAGCTGTGACGCGCGGAGCCCCACGCGTCTGACGAAAATGAAATTTACTACTCAGGAGCCTGGACAGCTTGATGTACCACGGATTATTTATCTACGTGTTAATGATTTTTAAAAGACACTACAAAGAATGCTTAGTCATTCTCTAGCTCTCTACGAACATTCACAAGAGCGAGTGCAGGGCGCATTGTTTGATACCTATGTTGGTGACTAGCTACAGGACTTTTCTTTACTAAGTCACTAGTCACATGATTTCAATAACCACTGTAATTGGCTGCGTCGGACTCAATATTTATGATGGTGGCTGACTAACTTCCGTCTAGATGTCAACGAACTTCCGTCTTATTCCCTGAGCGTCACTCTGTCTGGAAGTTAAACGAATTGGTTGTATTCACAATTACCGAGGATTTACTAAATTGTTAATTACCGAGGAATTGATTAAGGATTTATTTGAAGGATTTGTTGTTAACCAGGATTCCTTTTTATTATAGCAGAGGTACGGTTTCTGATGTATTGGCAAGTTTAGCAAAGTAGCATTAATAGTTTCGTTATTTGTAGTTTCGGAGCTACTTTGCCGAGCTTGACCATTTTCGTTATTCGATCTTTTTTTTATTATTCATGCTATTTCGGAGTGCTATCTTATCATTTTTATGAATTGTTTTACTGATCTAGTCTTGTTTCCGCGTATACAGGGTGTCCCATCACCTATACAACTACTGGTAATATGTGATAGAGCACAAAAAAGAAACAGAAAAGTCCTTTGGCAAATTTTGATCTGGGCCTTAATTTGGGCACAGTAAATCTTCAAAGTTGGGCATAATGAATCAATCAGGAGCGAGATTTAGCAACCAATTGTTTCTCACCAACAGGCACACTATCTCAACACTTGAAACACAAACAAATGGTTGCTAAATCTCGCTCCTGATTGGTTCCTTATGCCCAACTTTGAAGCTTTGCTGTACCCAAAATTTGCCACAGGACTTTTCTGTTTCTTTTCTTGTGCTCTATCACATATTACCGGTAGTTGTATATGTGGTGGGACACCCTGTATTATGTTCGCTCTTGATTAATTACTGCATTATTAAATTCAGATTTTAACGATCTCTGATGTGGTTGTAGTGTTGCGTAACACGCCCATCAGATATTCGTCCGCCATTTGAGAATCAAATCCTCAATTTGATTCTCTCATTTAAATTAAAGTTTAAAGTCTTCAATATTCCATTTATTAGTTATCATTTCGAATTTTTTTTGTAAATTAAAATCAAATTAAGGTTCTTGTACGTCAAACTAACGAGGTTATGAATTACCATGTAAATTATATAGCGTTCATTCTTATGATTTATTTCTCATGATTATTGTCTAATTATTTGATTTCCGATTTTGTTTGCTAAATATACAACTTGTTTCTCATAAGTATCCGGCTTCGATTCATTCCGTAATATACCCGTGACCTTGAGATGTTATGATGAGCTAGTAGTTTTTCTGTTTGAGGTTATTTCAGGATTTGTAGGATATTGGAACTCATCGTTATTTACTCCAAATAACTAGCGCGTTAAAAATTTGAGTTCCTCCAATCCTATTATAAAAAGAATATACTTTCAGCTAACTTCATAGCGTTACCCCAATTTCTGACGTCAGCGTTGTCACTGGTTACTCATGAAGTAAGCGTCATACACTTGAGTCTCCCAAATGTCAAGAAATTCTTGATTATCTATAGTCACATAAATTGCGCATGTAACCAATCAGATGCCGAACGCAGAGCGCGCGCATTAGTTACCCTGGCGGAAGGTTCGGATAGAAAAAAATGTATCCTTTTGAATCAATTTCATTCCGGAATTTGTATCCGAAGCAAACAGTTAATTCCAATCTAATCCAAAGTCCGATCAAAGATTCCTATCCTAATCAATCCGAGGTTGATTTAAGGATTCCTATCCGATTTAATCCGAAATAAAAAAGAGGATTATAATCCGACCTAATCCAAGGTCTATCCTCGATTTCTATCCGTCTGAATCCGAAGTCATCCAAAATTTTTATCCGACTGAATCCGAGGTTAAAGGGAGAATTTTAATCCGAATGAAACCAATCTAGTCCGATGTCAAAGAAAGGATTTCAATCCGAATGAGTGAGATCTAATGCGAGGTTAAAGGAAGGATTTCAATCCGAATGAATCCGATCTAATCCGTGATCGAAGCAATGTTACGTACCAGCCCTATGAAAATATTCATTTTTAAATTTTTATAAAATTTTTTTATTCTATTATATATAACATTCACATTTAACGTAGTAAGATTGCTTTTAAATTTCGGAAGTGGTCTGAATAAATAAAATAAGTATATAAGGAATATTTTCTGAGGTCACTGGCATCGATAACCCGAGCTGCTAACGCAATGTCTCGGCGATAAATATCTAAGCAAGCCTCGAAGCCTGAATTAAATTTCGCAATATAAAAATTAGCGAAAATTCATAATTAAGGATTATGAATATAATTGTTAGAAATAATGAATCAATAATAAGGAATGAATGAATCAGAAAGAAGCATGCGTCTACAGCTTCAAATAAAGAGACGGACACACACATTAAGCATGCCATCTAAACAAGTAGTGATTGCTCTGAGGTGCGTTATCGGACACCCCGCCTCTCTCACACGACCTTCCTATATCAAATTCATCCTTCCGCATTACTCTCTTCGAAATTATATTAAAGCAGTAACAAGCTGATAAATTAAAATCTATTTAATAGACACTCAAACAAGTTAAGTTGAAAAATAGAATTGGGAAATTGATTTAAATAAACGAATACCATTGAAACATTGCAAAATGTTCAATATTAAAAGTTCATTAACTTCTGATTCTATTGCACAGCGAAAAGAATCAATTTCAAATACAAATTCAGCAATTTACCGATCATGGGTTTCTTGCCCCCGATCAAATTACCAACAGAAATTCACAATTTCTGCAGTACAATCAAATTGCGTTATTCAAACAAAAGTGTATGTTCCAAAATTCTTTTGGTTTATCAAATCACCTCATATCTATCAGCCAATCAAAATTTCCTGACCCCTCAGAAATTTCCCACCAAATCAACCCATAGCACACCCACTTTGGGCATTATAAAATCAGGACAACTTAGTTGCTCTTGGCAGATTATACTGACAAGCTTCCACTTCGGATTCGGAAGTCTCCTTTCTTATTAAAATTAATTAAACACCTAGAAGTCAGTGCCCATCTCTTAGTTTTCTTTTCGTAATCGCGCTCTCCTATCGGGTGGCCCGGAAGTATTCGCGAAAAGGGAAGCTAGACGTCAAGCTTCTACGACAATCCGGAGAAACCATAAGCCTACAACAGGAAGGTAATATAATGTATCGTATCAATTTAACTTTTGCTTTCTTAAATTAAATATTAAAAATCAAAGAATTTATAACACACTTTTCCGCAACATGAGGAAATATTGTTAATTGGATTCGGGGATTTTTTTTAGAATATATAATTATTTTAATTAAAAATAAAGAAATCTATTTATTTATTTAGGGAGTTATTGGTTCGTAACAGGAAGGATTCCAATCTAAAGTGAAGGATGCTGTTCAGTGACATATTTGCACTTACATTTTTTTAAATATAAATTTTATTTTTAAGTGATTAGTCACAACTTTTTCGGATTCATTCGGATTGGAAAGGATAGAAAATAAGTTCGGATTGGTTTCGGATTAAAGCAACGGATTAGGAAGGATTGAAAGTAGTTCTAATTGATTTCGGATTATTAGGATTGATGGCACGGATTGAAAAGGATTCTGCAGTAACTTCAGTTTAGAACTGCGGATAGAAAAGGATTAAAATTCGTTCGGATTGATTCGGATTGGGATAACGGATTGAAAAGTGTGTACGGATTGAATATCGGATTAATTCGAACTGAAATTTTTGTTGGTCACAGATTAAAAAGAATTAAAAGTATTTCGAATTTTCTCGGATTCATGCGGATTGGAAATCGGATTTAAAGTCGGATTCATTCGGATTCAATTTTGTAGACTTATGGATTGGAACGAATTAAAAATCTGTTTTGATGAGGCTCGCATTCATTCGGATTGAAATGTGAGATTGGTTTAGTTTCAGATTCAATCGGATTGGGCGCACGGATTGAAAAGAGTGTTCGGACTCATTTGGATTGGAAGCACGGATTAATAAGTGTATTCGGATAGATTTCGGATTCATTTGGATTAGGGGCCACGGATTAAAAATTATTAAAAGGTAAGCTTCGGATTAAATTTGGAGTTGAGACACAGATTAAAAAGGATTAAAAAGGATTAAAAACAACCCTCGCATTAGATCGGAATGAAATTTGTTCGGACAAAAATTCCGGAATGATTCGGAATTTTTCGGATTGGTTCGGAATGAATTTCTATCCGAACCTTCCGCCAGCGTATTTCAAGTGAAATTTGATAAATACGAACTTGACATTTGGGAGAAATATGACTTGACTTTTGGGAGAACTTGAAATTTAGAAAGTTGACATTTGAGAGACTCGAGTGTATAACCGCTTTACAATCCCGCGCAGTTAAAAATGCTAAATACGACGCATGGACAGTAGCGGTCACCATCCAAGTACTAACCGCGCCCAACTTTGCTTAACTTCGGAGGAGAACTGGGGTTTTCAAAGTGGTATGGTCGTACCTCAGATTTTTACATTTGATACCAGTGATTCAATAGGGACAATATCTTTTAATTGAAAAAACAAAATCCCGAATGTGAAAGAGTATCGAAAAAAAATTAAAAATAACAATATAATATTACATATTTAATAATACAATATCTTTTAATAGAAGTTTACGTTTTTTGTTACTTCGCCCACCTTATTTGTTAACTTATTTCGCGCCGAATTAGGTTAGTTTCGTTATACAGTGCTCCCAATTTATGCTCGACATCTGATTGGTTCCTATTTGCGCGCAGTGCAAATTCAAAAAAGATTATTCTTATTTTTGTTTAATTATAAATAATAGCATTTCGAATCATAAAAATGTGCATTCTATCGAAATTAATGAATTTTAATAAAAAAATATAAATTAATTAATTGCATATTCAAGTGAGTACTATAGAATATTTTAATTTACAGAATATGCATTTAATTAATTTTTAATACATATTTTTGGCTGAAACATTGGGAAATGGTAAACAACATCAAAATATACATTAGTCTACTATTAATTTTCTAAAATTAATTCTTTTCAAAAAAGAAGAGTGGAGAGACGCATGTTTTTTTTATACATATATTCGTTACCATTTTCTAAAGTTAAAGAAAAATTAGCGCGTTTAGAATAATGTAAAATATATAATCAGAAGTTGAAAAGCTTCGCAAAAGACTGAAATTCATACCGGACTTATCGTAAAGTATTATAATTTATGTTGCTAAAAAAAGCTTTTTACTTTCCGAGTATTAAGAATTTAATCTAAGTACTAAATTTTTAACACGAAAATTAACTTTCATTTTCTTTATCTTTCTAAAACTTAAAGAGCAAATGCGGAAACTAAGACGGATCATGAATCATTTTCGGTTATACACTCGAGTCTCTCAAATCTCAACTTCCCAAATCTCAAGTTCTCCCAAAAGTCAAGTCATGTTTCTCCCAAATATCAAGTTCAGATTTCTCAAAAGTCTCTCAAATTTCACTTGATAATTACTGCGCACGCTTTGTGTTCGGCATCTGATTCGTTGCATGCGCAATTGATGTGACTATAGAGAATCAAGAATTTCTTGACATTTGGGAGACTCTAGTGTAAAAAGAACATGCATTTCAGCGAACTTCATAGCGTTACTTTAATTTTTGACGTTAGCGTAACCACTGGTTACGCATGAAGTGAGCAGTAAGCCGCCTTACACAAGGGTCCCAGTTCGAAAAATAAAAAGAACGCCTTCAAGCTCCCATAGTTAAACCAACTACACTCCTCTTAGCTGAAAGTGGACTGACACTCGCACCCGGTGGGGAGTCGTTCTCTGGACGACACTGACGTACCACCCACAAGTAAATCCTTCGCAGAATTGGCAAAACTCTCTCTTCTACAATGGACATGACCTGTAGTGTCCAAGAAGGCGAACCGCCAATCCTGTTACAACATCGAACACCCATGATGAGATTTTTGATACCTTCGGACGAAGATATAACATAACACAAAGTCCACGCGCCTTCCTTCCAGAACTTGCCCTCTGGTCAAGTTCTGCATTTTTATACTTTTTAAAATCTTCAATAATAATAATCCTTGACTCAACAGGCCGAATCCAATAATAATTCAAATATCAACTGGGTGGTTCCTTCGCCAAACCCAGGGTAATCTCAATATCAAGTTGCACTTAGTAGCAATCAAATCTATCACGACTCAAGATAGGTGTTGCACAGAACGACTACGAGCACAGAGTGAACGAGTAATCTCTCTTTTCCTGCCTCTTGGTGTGGGCGGAAACAGGCAGCGCCGCGAGGCGGTAACTTATGTTAATTCCTTATTGGTAACAACATAGAGAAACTGACGACCAATAACCCGAGTTGACTCGCCGGGCCCAGAGATCGCGCTAGGTGTACCAATTGCAGATGTCCGGCTGATTAACTGCCATCTTCCCGATCGTTATTGTGCACGGGAATCACATCCATGCACCTTGACCAGGATCCTCTTCATGCCTATGCGATGCGACTTCATGCTCCCATTGCTCAGAGTTAATATATGAAACATAAAAGTGTGACAAAGTATAAGTTAATGTTTTGAGTGAATGTGTTTTCCAGGGTTCGGATTGCTGTCTGGTTGGTCAGCTGATTTCAAAGGGCTCATATGCTCTAATCAGCTGACAAGTTGTGTACAAACAACCAACACTGTGCTAGGAGTTTATCGTGATTTAGTTAATTTTAAGTTAGAATATGAAAAATGTACGTGGTATAAAATATACCACGTCACAGCGTTTATAGTTAAACTGAAAAATAAAATTAGTAATGGCAACTAAAACGTATTATTATCTAGTTTCTGTTGCCTCAACCAAATTTTGGTTGTCAACACTAAATTATTATGTTGGTTCAACAAAATATTTTCTTGAATCAACCAAATTTTTTTGATGAGTCTTTTTGTTGGCCCAACCAAACAAATTAGATGCACGAATACGCATGCGTGTAAATACTTAATAATAAATATAAATAATAAAGAACACAAGGCAGAAGTGAAACTTCGGGTGTTGTTTGCGAATGAAAATGAAATAAGTGAAAGATTAAAAATCCATACAAATACAGCACATAAAAAAACAATGAATAACTAGAGTGAGATTAAAAATTTTTGTATCAAAAAGTAAAAATTTGACGTGATAGTTTCACTTCTCTTGCCTAGCTTAAATCGTATTAAATTTGTGTAAAATTTGACTCCCTCAGTGTAAGAGAAGTGAAACTTTCACGTCAAATTTTTACTTCTTAATAGAAATATTTTTAAACTTACTCTAGTTATTCATTGTGTTTTTATGTGTTGTATCTGTGAAAAATTAAATTAAAAATCAATATTTTTAATCTTTCAATTAATTTTTTTTATGTACCTTATTTGTATTATTTTTAATCTTTCACTTACTTTATTTTCATTCGCAAACAACACCCGAAGTTTCACTTCTGCCTTGTGTTCTTTAACACACAACTTTATTTTTTTTACGGGCCCGTATTTGTAATTGTATGTCGGTATAGTATTTGTTTTAAACTGTTTTTCAATTATTGTTAGACATTAGTGGTTACAATTTTTGTACACAAACATTTTAATTAATAAAATTCTTTATAATAATATTACACATATAAATAAATAAAACAAAACCCCCTGAATGGGTTAAGTCGTCACTAATATTGTTTATCTTACTTGGGAATTTGAATAAGATCCGGAAAATATCTTCCGCAGTTGTGTCGCATCCTGACACGCAACAAATTCTCATAATTGATGTTTTGATGAACATGTGACACAATTCAATGTATCAAACGTCTCGTAGTTCATGAAGTCAGGTTCGAGAACTTTCGTTCGAGTTCGCTTCATCTTTCACTCTCCCATTCTTTATTTACTCTGTCCTTTACTAAACCTATGTGCGTCACACTATCGATATATCGAATGGTTGGGATAACCAAATTTTTGTTATGTTAACCAAACATTTTCCTCAACGTGGCTATATTTTTGGTTGCGACGGCGTCTCAAACAAATATTTTACAATTCTTTTATTTGAAAAATTTAGGTGAAGTTCCGAATAGTGGTTATGCTTGATTTTCTTGAAACTTCGTATACTTATGTATTTTTATGCGCTGATTATGAAAATAATAGTGAAAGTTTGCGCAAAACCATAAAAACCCCATAAAATCATGGTTTTTCGCGATTATCTCAGCTAATATGCAAAATTAAAAAAAAATCTTTCAAACAAAAGTTGTAGATCTCATTGAAATACATTTTTTTCTGCGAGTGATAGTTTTCGAGAAAAGCAATGATACAAAGATCAGAATCATATCTCCTTTTTTTTTTGGTTTGGTACCTATACTTACGCTTCTCACCCTTTATCATTCCCTTTAGCATCCCATTTGCCATTTCCTTTTACCATTCCCTTTCCCGTTCCCTTTCCCATTCCCTTTGCCACTCCCTTTGCCATTTCCCTTTACCATTCCCTTTGCCATATCCGTTTGTCATCTCTCTTTTCCATTCCCTTTACCACTCCCCTTTAATTTTCCATTTGCGATTTCCCTTTGCCATTTTCTTTAGCCATATCCCTTTGTCATTTTTCTTTGCCATTCCTTTTGCCATTTTCCTTTACCATTTCCTTTTAAAATTCTCTTTGTCATATCCATTTTTCATTCCCCTTTCCCATTCCCTTTGCTATTCCCTTTGCCACTCTCTTTGACATTTCTCTTTACGATTCCCTTCGCCATTTCCCTTCACTGTGCCCTTTGCCATTCCTTTTGCCACTGCCTTTACCATTTCCTTTTATCATTCCCTTTTCCATTTCCCTTTGCAATTCCCTTTTTCATTCCCTTTGCCATTTCTCTTTAACATTCCCTTTGAGAGATTGGAGGTCAGAAATATCGAAGTTGTTAGCCATATGGTGATTTTCTTTAAACTAGGGGAAATAATAGTGTTAGGTAGGTGAGACATTGTGCTAAAATATTTTTGAAAATATTCAAAAATTGTAAGAATTACGTAACTTTGATTTTTTTTAATGAATTTTTTTGAAAATACTGCAGCTCATACATTTTAACAAAATTTATAGGTCTTTTGTAGAATTTAGTGCACTTTTTTCTGTAAAAATTTAGAAAAGAAAAATTCAAAATTTCATGTAAAAAAATGCAAAACAATATTTGATTTTGATTTTTCATTTCGAGTTCGTATTTTTTTTGTACCTTTTCTCGTACAAATTATTCCTTATGACTATATCTTTCATTAACAAAAAAAAAAAAACATTGTGTAGCCTCTTCTGGTTGCCGAGTTATGCACTTGTAGGCTGAAGCGTGCATGTCCACATATTATTGTCGTTTTTCTTTTGCATAGTTTCTTCAGGTTATCGTGATAGAGCCTACCAGGTCACTAAATATTTTTTAATATGAAATCGTGTGAAAGTTATATTTATACCATGATGACTCTGCCAGTCATTCGCTGTTATAATCCTTTTAACAAAAAGGGTCATTGGATAGAATGTGGTAAAACAAAACTTCGCCGAGTTAAAAAATTTATTTATACTAAACAAATTATGTGCAGAAAGTGTCAGAAAATACATTTGCTAATTTGTTCTTAGTGCAAATATATTTTGTAACTCGGCGAAGTTTTGCTTTACCACATTCTATCCAATGACCCTTTTTGTTAAAAAGATTACAACAGCGAATGATTGGCAGAGTCATCATGGTATAAATATAACTCGACAACCAGAAAAGGCTACAAAGTGGTTTTTTTTTTAAATGAAAGATAAAATCATAAGGAATAATTTTTACGAGAAAAGGTACAAAAAAATACGAGCTCGAAATGAAAAATCAAAATTAAATATTGTTTTGCATTTTTTTACATGAAATTTTGAATTTTTCTTTTCTAAATTTTTACAGAAAAAAGTGCACTAAATTCTATAAAAGAATTATAAATTTTGTTAAAATCGATTAGAAAATGTATGAGCTGCAGTATTTTCAAAAACATTCATAAATAAAAATCAAAGTTACGTAATTCTTACAATTTTTAAATATTTTCAAAAATATTTTAGCACAATGTCTCACCTACCTAACACTATTATTTCTCCTAGTTTAAAGAAAATCGCCATATGGCTAACAACTTCGATATTTCTGACCTCGAATCTCTCTTTTACCATTCCCGTTTCAATTCCCTTTACCATTCCTTTTGCCATTTCCTTTTGCCATACCCCTTTGTCATTTCTCTTTCACATTCCCTTTACCATTTCCTTTGCCATCCCCTTTGCCATTTCCCTTTACCATTCCTAATACCATTCCATTTTCCATTTCCCTTTACCAATCTTTTTGTCATTTTCTTTTGCCATATCCCTTTACAATTCCATTTTCCATTTCCCTTTACCATTCCCTTTGCCATTTCCCTTTACCATTCCTTTTAACATTTCCGTTTGCCATATCCCTTTACCATTCTCTTGATAATAATTTTCTTTTACATTAATTTTCATTTAGAATGTGAAGAGCCATGGTATATGGATTTTTTTATAAATAAAAATCGATATATCTGATTTTTTCGAAAATTATCACTCGCAGAAAAAAATTTTTTAAACGAAAAATTTGTATTTCGATTAGGTCTACAACTTTTGTTTAAAACATTTTTTTTTTATTTTGAATATGAGCTGAGAGAATCGCAAAACCCATGATTTTATGGGGTTTTAATGGTTTTTCGCATTAAATTCAAATTTTTGCAAATTTTCACTATAATTTTTGGAATCAGTGCATCAAAATACGTAAGTGTACGAAGTTTCAAGAAAATCAAGCATAACCACTATTCAGAACTATATCCAAAAATGTAATACATTGTTTTTTTGCACCTACTATTAGGAAACAAATTGCCACCTAAATCCATGACGTGCGCACGTAGCCAATTTTAAAAAAACTCTGAAAGGACTTACTATTATTTTGTAGGATGTAGATAGGAAGTTAGATAGACAATATAATTATAAATTCAGTCTCGCTCTAATCCCTTTGATCTTACGTCCTTGCTACGTTCACTCGTCCGTCAACATACTTCCGCTATCGGAATTATACATCTAATTTAATTGAAGACAGGAAAACGGAACCCATAGATTAAATACAAGTTTTTCTTTGTTAAATTACTTTTAACAAATTTTATCACATTAACTTCATAATGGTTTACATTTACTATATGTACCTATATTTTATTCTGAAGGTGCAAAAACATACTTTATATGATAATAGAAATTGGGAAATGTTATTATTATTAAAATGTTATGCGTAATAATTAGAACACAATTTATTCACAATAAATTCACACTTTATTTTACCACCTATAAACTTGGAATCCTAATATACGACTGACTCTTGCATAACGTGAGCCCTCTCCCATCGAACGATTGGCAGGGAGGGGATCCTGATTCATATGTATACGTAACAACCCTCCTTTTAGCTTAAACTTAGTCCTTACGTTTTCTTATTTCCTAAATTCTCACTCGTTTAATTTTGTTTCGAGTTTCTGGTGTTAACAAAGGTTGCATAGGAGTATTATAGGTCGTTACATGCGTAGGTGTTTCTACTGTTGTTTTGATACAAAATAAACACAATTTTTTAGGTATACAATTTTTAAAACAGTCGAATAATCCTAGTTTATATGAGGTGTACAATAATCCTAATAATAGTGTTCCGTAACCTAGATATTGGAGTCCTTGTAGACTCATTTCTCTCCAGTGTTTAACACGTCGATTACGAGTAACGATATTGGAAAGTATGTTCTGTATGTCATCTAGGTTCAACATAGCATGTCGTAGTTCTTGTACATTTATTAGCGTAGGCAATGGCATTAATTTATCTCTTAATTTATTAATGTCATCTATGTTATAATCGATATTATAAGATACGTTAACCCATTCAGTTATGTTTAATACCGTTAATTGTTCTAGCTCTAAAGTGTCGTAATTATTGTATAATTTACTGTTTTTTCCAATGATTTTAATAGGTTTTATTATTTCTATGGTTTTTAAGCTATCCTCGCATGAAATATCGAGACTTAAGGGTTCTGTTGATATAATTATACGACCATTAGTAATTGGCATAAAAGTTTCTTTCTGTAATAAGTAAGGTGATTGGTTACATTTTGTATATGAATATCTCTTAAAAAGACTAGATTTACATGTTTCGCTGTTAAGTAATTTTAAATTGGGTTGATTTCTTTTACATATTTTGTAACCTGACATTTGTCTACAATTATTAATTGATTCTTTATCAGTTGATACGTATGAGCCTCTGTACTTAATTATAAAGTTATAATTAGGAATAATAGACATATAAATGTTATGGATTTTTTCAGGTATTGGGATTATGTGTTTCAGAGATCCTACTTCTGTCTCTAAAACTAGTATTTCAATTACACATACAAGGAGTTCTTCTATTATGGTACGACATCTCGTAAAAATACCACTTCATCAATTATATATAATTATATTAATATATAATTATACATAATTCTTGTCATCATCGTGTAAATTATCGAGTTCCCAATTGATTTGAGAGAGATCAGATTTTGATAAAGTTCCAAATAACGTTTTTGAAGTATCTCCTATAAAATTGGCTAACCCTCTTTTTCTGCGTTTATTTCTTAGTAGTTTGTGTAGGTTATTGTTCTTCGCAACCAGTCTATTGTATCGTGATCTGACTAATTGTACTTCAAATAGTGGCGTACAATTTTTATTACTGGCAATTTCAGACAATTTGATAGTTTTATCTATTGAATATATTCGTTCTTTGATTGGTGTTAAATTTACTTTTATCACCAGTTTCCTTTTCTCATGAAATAAATGTACTTTAGACATTTCTTCGATATATACATTCACATGTAGATCAGTCACTTCATAGTGGGCATTAATTGTGATGACTAGGACCAGGAGAGTCAAGATGTTTTTCCACATCTGCAAAATATGGCATAGTATTATCGATGTGTACTTGGATTATTTTATCTCTATTTTTTAATTTTAAATTGTTATTTTCTAAACATTCTAGTATCTCATAAGGGCCTTTCCAACTAGGGACCGACTTATTTCTTTTTGTTTTATTTAGGATTTTAACTAGTTGCCCAATTTTGTATACAGGATGAGTTTTGATGATTTTTTCATCTAATCTTATCTTAGTTTTCTCTATTTCAACTTGGATTCTTTCGGATGCCTTCTTAATATTTTCTTCGTGTTTTCTTTTCCATTTACGGATTATATCATGGTGTGTTAAAGTGGGAGAGTTAGCTATAGTTGAAGGAATATTAGGATCTCTGCCGAATGTTAACTCAAATGGGGTAAATCCGGTTGTTTGGTTCCTCATGGTATTTATAGCAAAAGATATATACTTTAGATTTTCGTCCCATTCGTTATGATTAGTTTCAATACTAGTTCTAATTAAATTTGTTAATGTTGAGTCCATCCGTTCTATATTTCCGTTAGCTTGAGGATGGAAGGCTGTTGAAATGTTAAAGGCATCCTCAAATTGTTGCATCAAATCTGATAGGAAGTTGGCTCCTTGATCAGTTAGGATCGTTTTGGGAGCTCCAAAGATGTATATGTAATGATCTATTAGTCCTTTTATTATAGAAGTAGTCGTTTCATTTTCTAATGGTATTAGAATTGTGTATTGAGTTAGTCGATCTTGCAGGCTTAGAACATATTTATTTCCATTTTTGGTTTCCGTCAATGGTTCATAAATATCTAAAGCGACTTTTTCAGTAGGTTTAATTAGTACGTCGGGTATAATTGCTTCGACCTGATTTTTTATTCTCGTAGTTTTTTGTAACTGACATATGGAACATTTTTTAACGTATTCGATGATGTTTTTATCCATTCCTATCCATAATCCGATTTTTGTTGCTTTGTCTAAAGTGTTCTTTTCTCCTAGGTGGTTTGAATGAGCTTCTTTTATAATTGATAGTTTTTCTTCTTTCGTTAATTCTCGTATATTATTAAAACATAAGTGTAATTGGTGCTCTGGGTACCAATTTGAAAGAAATAATATCATTTCTTGGATTACTTCTTTTTGTATTGGGGTTATTAAAGGATCTCCTATAATTAAACGTACTATTAATAGATCGCGGTTTACTGCTTCGTCTATAAACCATCCTAGTTTTTAAACCAGTTTTCTTCATCGAATGGTGGAAGGTCTTCTTTATTAATATTTCTCCAGAGCTTACCATAGGCGTTTGGTTTTATTTTAACTTTACTGGAAACTGGTTGTAGTTTCCACTCTAGAAAATCTTCATATAACTGTCGTTGGTCTGGTGTGGTTTCAAAGGAAATTTCATTCTCTGTTGATGATTTTTCAGAAGACTCACTCATTCTTCTAAGAAGTATATTAATTGGTATTTGTAGAATTTCGTCTCTAGTGATGGTGGATGTAGTTATTGGTGTGTTGAAAATTTCAATGTCTGTTCGTGTATTTTTTGTAGAATCAGGAGTTAGGTTGATGTTGTCCAGTGCTTTTGATGGTAGGTCTTGTGATGTGGAAAATGTGGTATATTTTTTACATTTCTCCTTCATCGGTATTTGGTGAAAGCCGGCACTCATGTCGAATGCTGAGAAGAACTTAGCTTTTCCGAGTTGGTCTAGGATGTAGTCTATTACTGGTAGGCGATATGCATCCTGGTCTGTATCCTTATTTATTAGCCGAAAGTCGATAACCATTTTGAGTTTGTTACCCTTTTTTTGTATTATCCAAAGTGGTGAATTGTATGGAGATTTTGAGTGCCTAATTATTCCTTTTTTCAAAAGCTTAAAGAGAATTCACGGTGTTTTTCGGGTAATTTATGTGATCGCAGGTTAATTATCTTTGCTGAATTTAGAATAATCTCATGTTCAGTTAGATTTGTACAAGGCAGTGGATCTGTGGGTAGAGTAAATACTTCTTGGTATAGTGTGATCATTTTTTGTATTTCTTCCTTAACGTTTGGTTCTAAATGTTTTAAGTTAGAACTTTCTAATAGTTCCTGCAATATCGTGTGATATTTAATGGCATCATTTTCTATGGCCTTACTCTCCTTTTGAAAAGTGGTCACGTCTCGTGAGCTTATAGAATGTATTCGATGATAGTTGATTTTGTTAGAGATTTTTATTGGTGTTTGAGTATAATTGAATATAGGTACTGTGATGCATTTATCCTTGATTCTGTAAATACCATCAGGTATTTTAGAATCGTCTAGGATTAATACGTCGGGATCACAAAATGGTTGTTCAATTTTACACGTCTGGGCTGAATTTTTGTCTATGAAGTATCCATCTTCTTGTAACCTGAGCTTTTTACCGTCTAAGTAGAGTCATTCGTTTGTTATGAAGTATTTATTGTATTTTTGGAAGAATGGTAATCCTATTATTCCTTCTTCAGGTAACGGGAAATGATTTGGTATTATGTAGAATACATGTCGCTTCCCTACATATTCAATAAGAACTTTATTATAACTTGTGTATTTATCTTTTCCCATAATAAATGTTTTTTTACACTTTTCTTTAGTCAATTTTGTTGGTACTAAATCCTCTTTTATTAGGTTTATGGAAGCTTCAGAGTCGATTAGTAATCGGTATTCTTTTCCATTGAGATTTCCGAAAACAGATTGAAATCTTCCGTGTACGGCTGATATTCTGCTTCCTCCAATTGGTTGTTCATTTCTGTAATTTCTTCCTGAAGGGCTTCTTGGCTGTATAAACAATTTTCTTCCTCTGTTCTCCTGATTTGTGGAGGACATTTGGGAAATTTGCCTAGTGGAAAATTTGGAGATTTCGCGTAGCATTGGGTTGCGAAATGTCCCAATTTTCCGCATTTATTACATTTCATTTGGATTCTGTCCGCCAAAGGTATATTTTGATTTAGAGCCTTTTGAGGGGTAGTATTAGCGGATAGCCTCGGCTGTGTTATTGGTTTGGGTGTGAAATGTGTAATAGGGCGCTGAGGAATTAGTGGGGGACGAGTTGGTTGGGTCTCCTTGATCCACATTTCAGTTTCAGCAGCGTATCCTTGAGCTTCCGCTAATGTTGTAGGCTTTAGTAGTCTTATTTGTAAGCCTATCTCTCTTTTCAAATTTCAGAGATATCTATTGATGGCTTCTTGCTCTTCCATTTTTATTTTTATTCTTCTTTCTATGGGGTGTATGGGGTGTTCTATGCTTGTGTGGTATAATTTATTTCATTTAAGATTTGTCTAAAACGCGTGGTGAAATTTTGGATTGTTTCCGTATGTCCCTGTTTACAAGATTCGAGCTTACTTTTTAATGCTAAAATAGAACTTGTTTGCTTCAGATTCTGCTTTAGAGCTTCGTATAAATCCTCGTAAGAGTTGATTGGTATGAATCTTATTGCATTTTTAGGTGAAGCAGTTATTTTTTGTGCTGTAATAAGATCGAGTAGTAGACTTGGTTGCGAACATTTAATTTTTGCCTTTTTAACTAGCTTTATAAAATCTTCAATACCTATGTCGTTCTGTCCGCTAAGAGTTGCCACAATCCCTAAGATATCTTTTGCTTTCATTAATTTTTCATGAGGCATCGAGAGGTCGGCTCGAATTAAATGATTTGGAATCCCATTTCTCAGTGTCTCACTTTTTCGTCTTCTTCTCTCATCGGCATTCGATTCCTCGCCATCATCTGTGTTGCTTACATCATCTTCATCTTCTTTTTCTGTTTCGATAATTCCTGAGTAACCTAATTTCTTCGCTTGTAATGATATTTCTCGTGTTCTATTCTCGTTTTCATTTGTTAAAACCTCTAAGTTATTTGTGGTTAAATTTACCGCAGTACTTAGCGCACTGAATTGCGCAAGTATCTATTTTAAGACATTATTTTTCCCGGGGGTTGGGGTTTGATCTTGGAACATGTTTGTAAATGTATGGAAAGGTAATGGAAATTCGTCTACTAAAGATGAGTCAGATGTTTCGTCAGTCATGTTCTCAGTAACTCGAACTTGGTAATTACTGAATAAGCCATCCAGTTTTAAATTGTATTTATCGCTATTTATAGTAATAACTTGTTTTGAAACTTGTCCTTTAATACTTGAACAAAGTTTTATCGTTCTATAACAATACCTTTACCTCGAACACACGCAATATATGATGCCCGATTCTTTCAAATATTTTCGCTTTATGAACAAAATTATTTATTCTAAAGGTTTCTTAAAATTAAGACCAATTTTATTCTTACGATCAATCACCGTCTTGAATAGCTGCTATGCGAATCCGTGGACCTTCCTAGGCTGCTATCTGGATCCCGACTTGGTTGAATCTTGAATCTTCTGAGACTTATCGCTCGGCTTGGCGCGCTCTAGGTTTTTTATCGCTGTCTAATGCGACATAAGCGTTACTTTCTGTTTTTCGGGCTGTCCGTAGATAATTCCGGAGACTAATTTTTTATCTTTAGATCCAAACTCTTTCTTTCAGGTATAGATCTCTTATAGGATCTTTGATTAAATCCGTAGATTAAGAATCGAAGATTCTATCCTGGCAGTATCGCCAAAATGTTATGCGTAATAATCACAATTTATTCATAATAAATTCACACTTTATTTCACCACCTATAAACTTGGAATCCTATAAACGACTGACTCTCGCATAACGTGAGCCCTCTCCCATCGAACGATTGGCAGGGAGGGGATCCTGATTCATACGTATAGGTAACAAAAATATGATTATTTTAATATTATTTGTATTTTAAACTTACTATTTTGCTATTAAGAATATTTTTGGACTATTTGACCACATTATCTGTGATATATGTTAGTGCGAATGTGTTGGAAAGATAGTACAACCATCATATATAATGAATTTTGACATTAAAATAATTTTTATTGACTTTGAATGACATGAAAATATTTAAAAGTGATATATTTCTCTCTATTTGGAAAGAAAATTAATTTTTGGAATCTAAATTTTCAAAAAAAAATAGTTCGAAGCAAGTGAATTTGTACCTACATAGTAAAAAATGATTTAAAAATTGTTTACCCTACATAAGTATCCTTGAAATTTCGAAACTTCGAAATTAATTGACTTTTTCGCTATTTTCTTAGAGTTACTACAATTTTTTCGACTATTTGACCATGAAATGTCTGATATATGTTAAGAAGAATACATTGTATAAAAATATTGTATTCTTATACATTGTATAAGAATATATTTTTAAAAATATATAATAGTTATATAATAGTGTATGATATTTAAAATACATTCATCTTAACATATACAAACAATTTTGAAATTTCAAGGACACTTAGGTACGGTAAAAAATTTTGAATCATTTTTTACTGTATAGGTACAAATTCACTTGCTTCGAAATATTTTTTTTGAAAATTTAGATACCGAAAACTAATTTTCTTTCCAAATATAGAGCAATATATTACTTTTAAATATTTTCATGTCGTTCAAAGTCAATAAAAATTATTTTAATGTCAAAATTCCTTATATATGATGGTTGTCCTATCTTTCCAACACATTCGCACTAAAATATATCACACATAGTGTGGTCAAATAGTCCTACAACTTACCGCAAATCAACGAAGATAGCAAAAAAGTCGAGTTTTTTCGATTGTTTGAAAATTCAAAGTCAATTAGGGGGAATAAAAAATATTTTAATGGAATTTCTCTTATATAGGTATAAATCTGCATAGTTTAAACTATTTTTATTCATAATTGAAATCTTCAAAAACATTTTTTTGCTCATCCAATTAAAAGAAGTGTTTCATTTTTCTTATTTTTAGCGATATCTGCGTTGCGGATACAGAAGGAATTTTTTTTATGAAACTTTAGGGGGGTGTTTTTGACTCCCCAAAGAAGATTTTCATTGCTATTTGAACTTCTTTTTTCGATTCGCCCTAGTCTCAGTTCTAGCCTGAAAAATCAATCTCTTCATTTTAATCAATAAAAATTATATGTATGTACTTAGAATTTTTACTCTGTGTAGTGATAATGATTTTTCAAAAAGATTTGTGCATATTGAGCAAAAACAATTATAATTGATATATTTTTGGTTTACAATGAAAATTCGAAATATAGTTTAATATTTCATAAGATTTCAATAAAAAAAAATTTACGCTTAAAATTAAAAATTTTCGAATTTAAAAAATTTGACAGTTTAAGCCTGAAAAATTTTCAAATTTAAAGTTTTAGAAAGCGTATTATTTTAATATTTTAAATAAAATTTTTTAAGCTAGACATTTTTATTTTAATGATAATGATGCCCTATAGGATAGGCATAACAACATTTTGAATTTCCTTTAAAAATCGAAAATGCAAATTTTGTGCCAAATAACGTGAGATGTAGTTGGATAAGAAGTTTTCGTTTTAATCATGAAAAATATTGTTAAACAGAGCCGAGTGCGAGGTTTAAATCAAATATCGAGCGCGAAGCGCGAGTGCCCTGATAAAGGTCGATAGAACCTTAAGTAAATTAGTTTTCGTTTGCATTTCATGTTGCAGTAATTTAAATGAAAACATATAGGTGCAAGCGTCCCAAAGGGTGCAATTCAAGATACGTCAACATATACCTAAGAATCGAACCCAAGTGGATCGACTTCTGGTGGTGACAAGCAGGCTCCCACCATCAGCGCATTGTACTCCTCCGCAACTGTCTTACTACTAATGCTATTGCTACTTAGAACATATTTTTCCTATATATATATTTTTTTTATATATAAATTATGTTCAATATTATTTTTATGTATAGTTTTCCACCTGGAAAGTAGGGTGTCAATCAGTTCAGAATTTTAAATTGCCTGTTGTTTTGACACCTTGAGATATGTGAAAAAAAAATTGTTCTAAGTCACGGAAAGAAACTACGTGTACTCTGTACATCTAAAAAAGCACGTATTAGATATTTGAACGAATTAGAGTGATAAATATTGAACCCCAAGTGCTCAGAACCTGAACCGCACCAAGCGCGTATAATCAAAACAAGACCTCATGTACTGAATTCACGAAACCCACGTACTCAGCACGTGAAGCTTCGAGTGCAGTGTTTCCAGATCGTGGGATTTTTCAGCCCCCACTCTACGACCCACGAGCTTATGCTATCTTTCTCTATCAATAGGCTCTTGATTGTTGCTAGAGAGAGAAAGCATGAGCTCGTGGGTCGTGTGATAGGGGCCGAAAAATCCCACGATCTGGAGATACTGTCCTAGTGTTCGAAGCATGAATTTTCCCAAATTCTCAGAATTAATTATTTCCCTCCGTGTATTGATAGCAGTCGTAGTAAGACAGTTGAGGAGGAGTAAGATGCGCTGGTGGGGGACTGTTGGCCACTACCACAGGGAGTCCACTTGGTTTTGATTGTCAGGTATCCGTTGGCGAGTCGTGGACTTCCTATGCCAAATATATACAAGAGAAAGTTGTCGACACCGAATTGATTCTTGACGTCTGGAGCTCTATGTCATGGAATGGGTGAATGCTTGATTATCATCTACACAAATAACTCAAAGCAATTCTTTTTGTAAAGATTATTTGATGGTTTTTCTGAGACTCAGAGTGCTTCCTAGCCACGCTACGAGTCTGTAAACTTGCGAGTTATTTGCATGAACCATGTAACTCGATAATCAATAATGATTGGACGAATCATTCGAGATTCGATTTAAATTGACGTCGAAATAATTATAATTCCTTCGGTAAAATCCTTAGACACTCTTGTTTGGATAGTCAAAGACGAGACTGTTCTGTATAAATTGTTACACCTTATATAGCCTTTATCCTGTGCGGATTGTGTTATATAAATTTAGGATATTCCTCTCATCGATTAAGTATAAAGCAAAGTTTGTTCAATTTGGAAAACAAATTTTTACTGAGTGTAGATCATTAGGGGGTTAGTACCACAGTTTTCACCTTTTTTTTAAGAATTTTTTTATCAAATTAAAATTTATATTACAGATCCTAACTTTTCACACACTAAATCTCCAAGTATCATTTTGCACCTGAAAAACTCATCAAAACATTGCACAATGGACATGTTCAATTGTTTCATAATGTAGTTACCATTTGTTTGTAATATGTTTGGGCAGAGCACAATAGTGAACTAAAGCTTCACCTAAAGATGATTTTATCCTTTCTTATAACATTGTACCGTCTTTTCTCACGTAACCGCAAGAGAAATAGGTCAATATGATAGAAAAGGACAGAACCATCTTGGGGTTAAGGTTACGGGTTTAGTTAACCATTATGCTTATAACCCTTTTCTAAAAAAAACTAGCTGTCAAGTTGTATCAACTTTTGTACACATCCAATTAGCACTTTGTGTCCTGTAAGCAAATATGATTTGCTTCCTGATAGTATTCTTTACGTCAGCATTAAATGATTATTTGAAAAGTTATATTCGAAAAATTAATTTTCGAATATTACAATAAAGCACAACTTTTTTATTTTTCAATGAAATGCATTAATCTTATAGGTCAATCGATTCTTCTCGATGAAAGGAATCTTCATTTTCATTAAATCAACTTTGATTTTTGATTATTTGAAAAGTTATAGTGAAAAAATGAATTTTACGAAAATTATAAAAGTGCACTCAGAAGAGAGGTTTAGAATGTGTATAAGTATCACAAGCAATGTTATATTATTAATTCTAAGCGGTTTTATTATTTTTTTATGAGATTTTCTATGCTGAAAATTAGATCCAAAAACCATGAAAGACGAGTCTATAGTGTAGGATTTGTTTAAAAGATAAAATTTTCTTCCGGAGATCTTATATTTTATCAAGCCCATTTGTTTGACTTTAAAAATAATTTTTAATAATACTCATATTATTTGCTATTGCTAAGAATTATAACATTTTTATGTGAGTATCGTAATTGCAGACAACATGTTCGTAATAAGTATTTACTTTACAAGGCGCATAAGCAGGCAATTACTGGACTTGTGTGAGGTCACACGAGTCGATAATTGCCTGTTTCGCGACATGTGAAGTTCAAAGGTTTTCATGACCACTGTAACGAATTCTATTTTCGAAACAATAGTGCGAATTTGCACTAGTGTGCTAGTGTACCGCCAGAATGGTAGGGAATAACCTGCCTGGAGTCCCGTAAGTTTGTTTAGGAAATATTCTCTCTTCTCTCTCTCTTCCCTCCATCCTCTCTCTCCGATCGTATCCTATCCTATTGTACCTTGATAAGATACGATAGGATATGATAGAATACGATACGATAAAATACGACAGGATACGATAGGATAGAATACAATAGGATACGGTAGGATATGATAGGATAGGATACGATAGTATAAGAGAGAGATGAGGGGGGAGAGAGATCCTCCGATTTATTTGTTTCGTTATTTTTACTCTCTATTATTCTTACAAACCTCTCTTCTCTATTCCTTTCTATCCTTCCCCCATTCTTGTCTATCCCTTTCTATTTAATTTTCAAACTCAATTCTTTCCAATTTCTTTCAATACCTACTTCTCTATTCTTTATATCTCATGCCAATTCTCGTCTATACCTTTCTATCATCTTTACAGGTCCGGGCACTCTCGTGGTGGCGGATGTTCCCTAACGTTGGCCAAAAAGTTTCGCGAACCTGACACTTTACTACATGGCGCACTAATAGAGTAATTGTGAACCACGCTGTTTGATGTACAAGTGGCAATTTTTGGAATTAACCGGAAGCTTCAACAAGGGAATTTTTCCCACCACTAGAACCCCCGGACCTGTGTATACGACCGTGCAGGAAACTTTTTATACAGGACCGTATCAGTAGTCCCCCCCTACCATAAATTTTCGAAAGTTTTCCAAATACAAACGATTGCACCCAAAATGCCCTCCATCGGACCACAAAATAAAGTTTTTCGCCCCAAAACTGTAGGAATTAAGGCAAGGGTTACGGAAGGGGGGGTGACATGCTTTCTCCTGCTAACAACAGTCACGTACCTATTGATAGAGAAAGAAAGCATGAGCTCGTTGGTCGTATGGTGGAAGGCCGAACTATCCCACGATCTGGAGACACTGGCCCAAAGTTAATTTTAATTAATTTTCCCTGGGTAGCAGGTGATAACACGTGATGACACTCATTCCACACTTACTGAAAAGAAAAAATGTAATCTTTGATGCATTTAACATTTTTCATACTTTACTCTTTATCATCGGACACGTAGTTACAGTAGTGGATAGAAAGAGATAGCGTTTTGAAGATGCAAATCGATTATTTGAAAGAGATACATTATAATCTCATGATATTCCCACTCGCGTTAGTCCGGCCGCTATTATATATAGTAGGTAAGGGGTCAGTGGGGCAGTGAAAGAGAACTGCGGCCGCTACTAATATCTATCCGCAGAATTATATCTCTTTATATTTCTTTACTTTCAGCAGGGAAGAGAGCGTGTATGTGATTGTATAATTTTGAAACAAAAATTTAAGATTAGTGATTATATGTATTAAAAACAATATTTTTGCAACACCCACCTCTAAAGTTGCACTCTTATATGCCTTAAAGTTATGTGTACATAAAGTAGTGTCATTATATGCCCAGGCATCACAGGAATGCGTAAAATATGTCTTTTATGGACGGGAGACAATTTTACACATTCTTCATCAATCGACGAATTTAATGACAAGGAGAGTGAAGTAAGTAATTAATTTGAGGTAAATTACATGTTTAATCAAAGTAATTTACAATAAATTTTACTTAATTACTTGATTTATGTAATAAAAACTGAATGTAACATAACCTAACTTCCTCAACACGCTAGGAATAGCCGTTGAGTTGGGTGTTGCAAAAAATAGTGTACAACACATGTGCATACACGTGTGATTATTACGAGTGTAATTGTAGCATTTTTCTATGACTGGAAGCACTCGTCTACGTTTTTACACTCGTTTCACTCGTGCACAAGCTTTCGACTCGTGCTTCTAGCCTACGGTTCATACTGCAAATTTCACACTCATAATAATCATCTGTTTCACGCACTTGCATCGTAAACTAATATTTTGGTAAATTTTTCATTATATTAAATTTTCAAAAACCGATCAGACTCCGACCGGGTACCCTATTATTATCCGGGATTCATTATTATATCATTTATTATACATTAATTATTAGTTATTCATTATTCCCCTTCATTAACTGCCATACAGAACCATACAGAAAAAAAAGTGTGTATGGAAAAAGTTGGTTATTGTCATGTAAGATTCCAGCAAATCCATACAGACCGAACCTCCGGGTCTGTATGGTTCTGTATGAACATTCCTATAATAGAGAATCTGGTTTCTGTATGGATTTGCAATTTGGTTCGGGTCCAGGTCTACACTCCTGGGTCTGTATGGTTTTGTATGGAGATTCTTACAGAAGAAAATCTGATTTGTGGCCTGTATGGTTTTGTATGGACTTTCGTGCTGAAGTGGATAGGGTTGTAATGTTTCATGAAACTTTTGAAACGTTTCAAAAGTTCGAAAGTTTCAAATATTAGGATAGAAACATTGAAAATAATAAAAAATTTAAATAAATAAGCAGTTCAAATAATTAATTAATGAGATAAATAACAAATTTGCTTTCATATATAAATTAATAATAAAATACAATTATAACAATAATAAAATTGTATTCTCTTAATTTCGAATTTAAAGGTGGCGTTCCATTGATCAGGAATGCCTTGCATTTTTGTACAAAACGTAACCCTAAATGTGCCGTCCCGCATACAGAAACAAGAACAAATTTTGTTTGGATTTCCATACACATCCATACAGCTGGAGATATATAGCGTGTTTCATGAAAAATCTTATTTGGGAAGCCATATACAGAAACCAGAACAAATTTTGTCCGGATTTTCATACCGATTACATACTTGGAATCTCCATACAGATCCATACAGTTGAAGGCACTTAGCGCGCGTTTTGAAAGATGATGTCTGAATGTCCATACAGAAACCACAGAACAAATTTTGTATGGATTTCCAGATCGATTACATACTTGGAATCTCCATACAGATCCATGCAGCTGCAGAAACTTAGCATGTTTTCTGGAAAATCTTGTTTGAGAATCCATATAGAAACCAGAGCAAATTATGTATGGATTTCCATACACATTACATTCTTTAGAATCTCCATACAAATCCATTCAGATTTTCCATGTGGCAAAATTTTTCTGTATGCCGCTACCAATAGAAACCGACAGGGACATACAGAAATTTCATATGGATCTGTATGGATCTGCATAGCATTTAATGATGGGTCAACAGTCTGGCCATATTTCGCATTTAAGAAAGGCAACCTGAACTATTGTTTTTTTTATTTTTTTCTTCTGTAAGAAATATTGAAAAGTGCTAAATAACTTTTCAGAGCGCAAATCAGCCATTCAGAAGTAGTACTCTATTCTGATTTCGAATTACATTGGGCCATTTATTTTTTTGCCTGTACCCTTTAACGTTTCAACTAAGAATAGTTTGTCCCATCTCATTAAAGTCTGGTTTTTACTTGTTAAATGTTGACAGCGTGACTTATGGTGAGAAAGGGTCTTGCAACAGGCAAAAGAACATATAGTAAAATTGTTTCAGTGGAAAAAGCTCGGTTCGATGCGCTCACAACATTAGGGATTCAGCATATTCTATATCTTTTATTGTAAGTGATGGTCAGGGGATTCCTTAGGAGCACTCACCCTGAACATTTTCACGTGTGTCTGACGACACATGCATACTCACATAAAAATCATTCGAAAGGTGACTTCTAAAAGCGACAAGCGCACGCCCAAAAAAGCAACAGAGCGTAGTTCCAACTTCCCAACTATTGCATTATTACGTATCCATTACCTTCATAGTTGACGCGCAAAGTAGCAATAGGAACAGAAAATGTATGGGAAATAAATCAGACCACCAGAAACGCCACTCTCGTTGAAAATATTTTTTCTCGAATATTGAGAATTTAATAATGAAATTTATTATTATTATTATTGTTGTTATTATTATTATTATTATTATTATAAGTAGTTATAAGTAGTCTTTTATACATAAGATTATATATGTTTTTTTAACGCTGAAGGTAATTGATAATAATGAAAATTTTTAACTAATGATACAAAAAAAATAAATAAATAAACTGAGCCGATAAGTGGATTTGGTTTATTGATTTAATCTAATTGTTTTGGCTCGATGCTCTTGTAAGAGATTATTTATTATCGTTAGATTCAGTGTGGGTCTTTGAGGAGGCAGGTCGGGTACCTCCCGACAATGCCGAGCGAGTGAACGCGCCCCCGACGCAGTGGTTAAAAATTGGAAAGTACCCTTCATAATCGCCTACAGGTCGTATTTCTTAACCGATTTGAATCTTTTTTTTTTAAATGCTCAGCGTACAATTTTGAAGAGAATTGTGGATTTCGATTTTTTAAATTTTTTCCACAGAACAACAATATGTAAACCAATATATTGACAAAATTGGCCATTTCAACTTTCGGAATATTTGTCTCAAGAAAAAATATAGATAAAAACTCACTATCAGTCAGAATTATTGCCCCTGCATTCATAGAATAGAATTAAATCAAAAAATTTAATTATTATAAAAACTTAATTATTATAAACAATTTTTATAAACAAATTCTTTATATTTGAGATTTTCTCACATTTGAATTTATTTTTCTGACCAAAGTGATTCACATTCCTCTTTAGAGGCCGTTTCATTGTGGAAAAAAACGGGATTTAAAACATTATCTTCAATTATTATA
>UCOH01011984.1:0-32147 GCA_900474275.1 Synergus japonicus
TATATATATATATATATATATATTATAATTTATAGAATATAAAAAAACAATTATAATTTTCCCTCCACTAGTTGAAAACTCTGCCGAGGTAATAATTAAAAAAAAATTTCCCATTATAATTCTGTTTTTCGCAAAAAATTTAATCATGTATAGAATAAAATCTTCTCTCTAGTAAATTATAGATCAGTATCAATTTTTGAGTTGTAATCATTGTCTGAATCTAGATCTATGAAATCTGAATTCTAGTTCCTACTTAATTACAACATTTATTCAATTAAGAGACAATTACTCTGCCAAAAAAGCTTTTATCAGAATTTTCCATCAACTCTTGATCTACCTGGCAGACAAATTTACCAGGAGGTGGAACAAACGGGGGTTAGTAACGTTTGCACAGTTAAATATAGGATACCATATCCATAAAGCTGCAGTTCTCGCCAGCAGGGATGATGGCACCTTAAAACGCCTGGTGGAGTTTTCTATTTTTTTCTTAATAGTTTTTGAAATCCCGAGTGTAAAAAAAATTTGTATTAAACAGTAAAAATGGATTGCACGGACTGTCTCTTTCCTTTTGCCAAAAAGAAGTCGATATCCACTTATTCTAAAGCTATCTCCACTGAAGATTGTGCTGTTAAAACTTATAAAGTCCTCACAGGGTAAGAATCTAGCGAATTTAATTATTTAAATTGGCAGTCGCAATTTTAATCAAGCTTCTTTAATTACAATTTTGAAATAATAACATTAATAACATTTTTAAAAATAATTCCTTATAGAGCGTTTTTTTCATAACTATTAAAGAAACAATTTTAAGAACAGGGTTGATGAAGTATTTTATATGTCTCTATTTTTTGTTTATCTTTATTTATTCTTTGTTTATTTTTTGCAGAGATCCACGATTAATTCAAGCACCGCAAGATTTGTGGGAGACGTCAGGTCGATATAATCTATTAACACGACATCTCAGGGGAGGTCTTTCTGGTTCTGGTGATGTCCATCATCCAGCCAAAGTCGTCTTTAGAGTAAGAATTAAAATATATTAATTAATTAATTAATTAATTGATTAATTAATTAAGCTTATAAACTAAAAGTTGAATACCAAGCAGTACAATATATTTTTTTATGTTATAGAAATTGATTGGTTGACTTAAGGGCGTTGCACCCTGCTCAAAATTCCAATCTCCATTTTACTCAACGAAAAATATAGGTAAATATTTTTTCGCTCTGTAGCGCTGATCTTTTTTCAAATATAAGACTGCATACAGAGCGAAAAAATATTTAATTTCGATATTTTTTGTATAAAACGAAGAACTCAAACTCTGACTTCAAATTAAAATCTCAACTTCAATCTAAATTCAATATTTTCATTTTACCTAAAAACATTTTTAGATATTTTCTCGTTCTGTACGCATAATTCTAGTTAAAAATTGATTAATTCTACAAAGGGAAAAAATTCCAAATTTAATATTTGTTGAGTAATATGAAGAAATCGAATTTTTAGATTAGATCTTGGCAACACCCTTAATGAAAATTAATGCAATAAAGTTTTGAATAAAAAAGAGGATATTTTTTATTAAATATTGATAAGACTATCTTTTTTATTAAAAAGTAAATTCGATTTCGATAAATTAAATTGAAATTTATTATGATTCCATAAATTGTCTCGCAATTATATTCCTTCATTTTACTTTATTACTAAATTTTAATTTATTAACATTTGAGTGAAGGATTCACGACAAGGGTGACATAAAAGTGACATTAAGAGCTCTAAATTAGATTTAATAAACTTCTGTGATGACAGGCCGCTGCATTTGATCCTTTTTTCTTCAAAATACAGAAAATAAAAATAAAATAAATTAAAATTTTAAATAAATGAATTCAAATAAAATAATTAAAAATTTTATTTTTAGTTAATTTTAATTTAAATTTATTTTATTTTATTTTATTTTCCAAGCGATTTATAGGGAAAATAAAATAGGAACTTGTCTATTTCTAGGAAAATCTCTGAAAAGCTAAAATATACGAAAAGCTTCAATTCAAAGGAATTTTACGTCTTTGCTGGGTTTTAGCCAGCAGCAGTTCGTAGGGTGATGTTCTAACATATGATTCATATATTTTTAGTTCAGCTATTCAAAGACCTTAGTAAGGATTTTGCCTGCAAGATCTAAAACATTAACGTCATGCCAATTTTCCCCTGTAAGATCATCCGTGTTAATTCACGTCTATGTGATTTATTCATGTAGTTTGAAGTTTGAATTGTTGGATTGTGCCAAGATATACACCCGCATCTCGCACATTGCCAAGCACATTTTCTCCCGGATGCTTTACAATTAGACAGTGAAAATCGTCTCGTAAATAGTAAGGAAAATTGCTCAATAAAGCCATTTACCGATTTCCTGGAAACTCCTTTATTTCTATCCACAATTCTCTTTCAATTCAATTGTCAATTCATCATTTATAAATGTGTCTATATAAAAATTATAAAAGCGGAAGTTATAAAAGTTATAAAAGCGAAATAGTTATTAAAGCGGAAGTTTAAATTTGAGAATAGAAATGTTTGGTTCATTTATAAAATTTTCTTTAACTCTGAAATCTTTTGAAATCTTCTGACTCATCTCGGGAATTTGTTGTCCAAATTTTTTTTGCTAACCGGTTCAAGATGGTGTTTCTATCCTAAAAATAGGGTCTCTCAGTGATGTCAAAATAAGAAAGAAAAGATTTGGAAGAAGTCGGTCAGTAAACTTTCAGACTGATGACAGAAAAATGTAGAAAAAGTGGGGAAAAATAGAAAGTGGGGGAGAAATAAATAAGGTTGTATTTCCACAGCTGAAATATCAATTTTCTAAAGTGTATCAATTGAACATGAAATGTGACGAGGAAGTGTTGCATAAAGGTCTAGTGCACTACGTCACATTACCATTAGATTCAATTACTTCCAAAGTAATTGGCAAGCGCGATTTATGACATTGAAAAAAATACACTCTATGCATCATTCAATTTGCTCTTTTTTATTTATTGTTCTACTGAACTGGACAATTTTATTGTCTTTGAAAAGTTGAAATATTGCATTGTTATCAGACCAGCATCACAAAATATTAATCGCCATGGTGCTTTTTAATAAAAAGAATATATTAAGGGAATTATTATTTTTAATTTGATTTTTAATTTGATTTTCTATTTGATTTTTTATTTGATTTTTAATTGTATACCATATTTTCTCCTTTGTTTTATTCACAAGGAATGCTCGATTCTTATTAGATTAAAACATATAATTGCAAAGACTTCGAATGACGAATGCAGCATAAATCTAAACATATATATATATATGAGCTTTATCAAAATTTTTCACGTATTTGTTTGGCTTGATGATATGAAAACCGGCTTTAGAAGTATGACTCTGTACGATAAGTTTTACGGTTTACCAACACATTAACATCACCAGATCTGGGTTATATATGGATCTATATCCATGAAACTCGCAAGTCGAACGTATGCGCAGACCTAAAACAGTTTGCGTGCGACAGCCGAGAAAACCGTCTCTTATTCGGCTCTGAATCTCAATTTTCACAGAAAGTTAACGAATTTCAAATAAAAAATTCAAATAAAATTAGGTGTATTTTTTATAGGAAATTTGTGCTGTGATTCCGAGTGAATAGAACATTTTTGTGTAGCAGTGGAGTTCGTTTAGAGGAAAATGTGGGTTACTAATGATTCAACAATAGCATCAATTTTTTTACATTCTTTCAATTTAAAATGCGAGAAAAAACTTGAAAATTGAGCTCAGTTAATTGTATTTTAAATCGGAAAACCAATATCATTCCTTGCCTTGAATAAAATCAAGAGATTTCAAAGTGATGAGCACGTGTTTGAAATGCTGTGTAAATTATTGCAATTTCTGCAATGATTGTTCGTATTCAGGGTCACTTCTAACTAATTGAAAAAAGTACATGCTGTGGGTAGCAATTGTTGAAACAATTAAAATTCATGTGTTTTGAATCTAGCACACAAAACTTGAAAACTTGGCAAGAAGTCTAATAAATGAGAAAAACACGGGAGTCATCTAAACATGTATTATTTTTATTGTTATCAGCCTTTCAAGAAAGCTGATTTGTTTTTCTGATTAGTGGACAAATATAAACTCAATTACGGAATATTTAAATTACAAAATCCTTATAATTATATTTTATCAATAATTTTAATCGAAAGAATAATATAAAGTCTCTTCGATTTCTGAAAATTGCTATTCAGTTCAAGGTTTGTCAACCAACACGCTTTTTACAAAAGAATAATGCTTTACCGTTAACTGTATTAGTAATTCTAATTAACAACTTTTGTATTTAGACAATATTTACCGGTTTGTATCTTATGAGAAAATTTATTTATTTAACATTGTGGAGCGGAAATAAATATAAAATATTTTTTGCTTAATTTAAATTAATCTAAAGAAAACAAAGCAGTATATGAATTTTAATTTTAAAAAGCATTATGAATTTAAAAAGTAACATTTAAGAAAACAAACATGTATAATCTTTTATTTGTTTAAATATCTTAGAAAACAAAACATATATAATTCATAGTAATGCAACTTTGAGTCATTACTATACAAATTTCCGCAATGGAATCGATACTTCTAGCGCCATTCAATGCGAATAAAGTATACAAGGTGTTTTGTTTTGAACCTGGCAAGGACATTTTATTTTTTCTTGTAAGAATATTAATTTCAAGTCTACAATAAAATAAATGATGAAAAAAATGTCATCATTAAATTTCAAGTAATGTGCTTAATGAACTTTTTGATTGATCAAGTAATTTTATTATTTTATTATTTATTATTTTATTATCAAGTAATTTTTTATTTTGTGTACTTTTTATGCCAATTTTCAAGTCTTGTGTATCTAACGTGAAACACAGTAATTTATGAATGAATCAGGCATCGTTATGAGTAAATCAGTAGATAAATACAGGTGTGGGAGATAATTTTCTTTATTTGAAGTGCCAATCACTTCACCGACCTTCACATTGAAAAATCGATATGCAATAAAAGAAAACAAGGAAACGTAATATATAAAAGACATTTTTTTCAATAGGCATTACAAATATTTAAAAAAAAAACTTTTTTTTAACTGATGCTCATTTTTCAAGAAAATTTAAAGCTTATTTACATAATTTAATTTTAAACAGCCAATTACATCAATTTCTTGTGATGCAAGTAGCAGAGAGGAAAGACTGATTTTTTTTACTGGAAATTATCATTTCAAGCGGATATTAAAAAATACTTTGAAAAATGAGTTACGGTTGGAATTTGTCTTCGAATTCGAGTGAAATTCAAGAACCAGTTTTCGCGAAACAAAAAGTCAGACAAGTTGAAGTAAGTATTTCTGTGAATTTTAAATTATAAAAATAAAAATAAATTAAATATAAGAAAAAAAGAAAAATATCGTATAATGTTTTCGTGGTGACACAGATAGATTTCTGGTATTTTAGGCGCCGACCTGGTGATCCCCTTGGTCGTTAAAAGTGTGTCTTTAGGTGTAGGCGTGTCACCCTTTTCTTCATTAATTATATTTAAATATACTACTAACAAAAGGGAAATTCTCAATTATTAATAAGGGAAAAAACTATTTTGCTCTAAAAAAACTATTAAAAAAATTTACTTCTTATCGTTAAATTACTTAATTTAAAACTCAAAGAAATTGTTAATAACATTTTTTCTGTATGTGAAAGTACACACTTGAAAATTGTATGATCTGAACCTTATAAGGATAGCTGTTTAAAGTTTAAAGCTGTTCGCTTTCGAATTGAAAAGTTCCATGACCGTTTGACCAATAACGAAAGTCGTCAGGGTCAGGAATTAAATCCAGATCACAAAAATGGATCTCTTTTTTATTTAAAGAATTTTTATTGTATCATTGCTTTATTAACTAATGCACGATATAATGAAAATTAAATATCTCTTTATAATTAATATCTATAATTAAAGTTTAGGTCATCTTTTTTGCAAATACTTTAAATTAAAATTCTAAAATTGCTTATTCACGTTAAAAGTGACAAATCACCATATATAGAACGATGAATAATCGAAGATAGCAAATTGAATAAAAAATAATATATATATATATATATATATATAATTTTTTATTCAATTATTTTTTTTATTCAATTATATTTTTATTCAATTTTTTTATTGAACTATTAAAGAATCGGCTTAGTTCAGTTGCGGAATTAGAAACTATCGAAGTTGATTCATAGTATCTATCTATCTACTTTTATTTATCAATGAAATTTTTATACCGATATTTATAGCTCTCGAAATAAAAATGTTATCTCGATTGGCCGGATGCAGCCCCTAAAAAGCGGCTACAATTCCTTCTCAGATGCACGTCAAATTGCGTTACTAGTCTCTATTCCCATAAATCAAAATAACTATAAAATAGCTTTGAAACTTTGGACAATATCCAGAGAAAAGCAAGATAACAACTTATTTTAATAATTTTCAAAATAACTTGAATACATAATCGCCTCGCTCTATCAATAATTCGCAAAAAAAAATCATAGAAAAGTTAAAAAAATCGCAGGGCCCTTTGAACTATTCTTTCGGACCTGCAAGGGGCATGCGGATTGCGTATGAGTTTTCTATAAGTTTCTACCGTTTCTAAGTTTTATCAGAGTAAGAGCATCAGATGATGCTTTTTAACGGAACAGGTGTTTAGTCATCGCTGATCATAGGTATATCTATTGATAGTGATCTGTACTCGAAACCATTCTCAAGTTAATCTCAACTTGTAGAGCGATCATCGTTCAAGTGCCTCCATAAACAAAACGCGGATAAGGTGTTTATAATTGAGTACCAATTCCGCGAGTAAAGATCTCGCGTCGCATTTTTTTATAATTAACTCTAATTTGTGATCATGGGCGATGCGGATTATTATGATGGAGAATCCGGAGGCGATCATTTTGTTAAAACTGTCGCCCTTGTCAAAAGAGTTTTACCTTCCCTTTTCAACATTAAAGTGGTATGTTATTTCTTATTTTATTGTAACTTGAATAAAGTTTTTATATCTTATTTTTTCATTCTTTGCCGGTTGAGAAAAAGGTCTAACTTTTGCAGTGGCGAATGCGACCAACAATTCAATTAAACTGGTTTAGGACACTTAGTAATTTCGTCTTTTGTTTTCATGTTTTGACAGCTGTTCAAATTGATGACTTCTTATTTCAAAAGTTGATGAAAAATATGTTCTTTTTTAATTTAAAATGTAGTTATTTTTAACCTTTTTAACTGATTCACGGATTTATTTCATTTTATAAATAATTTCTAGGTTAGTTTTCAGCAGATTTGTATTTTTTAGTTTTTGGAGCAATTTTATTTAAATTTTATTTTTTAATCTTAAGTGTTTATTTGTTCTTATTTATTATTATTATTTATTACTTATTATTATTATTATTATTATTTACTATTTATTACTTATTATTATTAATATTCATCATTATTATTGCAATTTTATTTAAATATTAAAACAGCAAAATTTCAAAAATTTTATTTCTTTCAAAACTTCCAATACTAAAAAGAAAACAAGGAAATTAAATATATAAAGATTCTTATATTAATACCATTTTTTCCTACATTAAACTTTCCACTCTTCTACTAATGTGCCGATCCCAGATGTATGATAGATCATATAAATTATAGTAGTCACACCCAACATAAAGAGCCTTTTACTTCATTTGTATACAAATGAATTTATTATACCCTTTTTTACTTTAAAATTAGAAAGGTTTAAGTTATAATTTTAAGATTCCTATATAAAATTGAATATTTAAAACAAATAAATATAGACTACCTATCTCTAATATGTTGTCACTTCCGTTGGACGATGATTTAATTTCAAGGTCGCCTTGACATTTTTTTATGTGTCCCTGCTTCCTGCCTTTAATTGAAGATCTTGAAATTTCTCTACATTATTCAACTAAAATAGTCTGAAACTTAATATTGATAGTTTAAGAATAATTTATACAAATCAAAATTTGTTTAATTAGTTCCAAAAATAATTTAAAAAAAATTCATAATGTTACTGAAATAATGTCATAATGTCTCTGAAATTTTAGAATTTTAAATAAAATAATAATTTCTAGCTTGGGGAACAAGGATCTGGTCTAAGATCGCAAGGATCTGTACAGGATTACAATCAACTGCGGCAAGAATGTCTGTCAATGGGACGTTTATTTGAGGATCCAGAGTTCCCTGCCATCGACTCCTCATTATATTTCTCAAAAAGGCCTGACAGATACATAGAATGGAGACGACCAATGGTAGGAACCAATAATTTATTTCCATAAATTATTAAATGAATCAAAAATTAATTAGAATTAGAAATCAAAACCCATTTAAATTTTAATTCTTCATATTGTTTTATTGATTAGGAAATAGCAGATAACCCTCAATTCTTCGTGGAAGGATTTTCGAGATTCGATGTTGAGCAAGGAGAATTGGGTGATTGTTGGCTCCTTGCTGCTGTCGCAAATCTAGCTATGCATTCTCATTTATTCTACCAGGTTGTTCCAGAAGACCAGAGTTTTGAGGAAAACTATGCTGGAATCTTTCACTTTAGGTATATTCAATATTTTTAATAACATTTTCCTTTTCACGAAAATTTTTATCACGTAGAAAATTGATTCTAATTATTTTATTTCTAACTCCTCTCTTATTTTTCATTTAGGTTTTGGCAATATGGAAGATGGGTAGACGTTGTAGTCGACGATAGATTACCAACTTATAATGGCAAACTTTTGTTTCTACAATCGCCAGAGCCCAATGAATTTTGGAGCGCACTTCTCGAAAAAGCTTATGCGAAATTACATGGTTCATATGAATCTCTAAAAGGCGGTACCGCTGTCGAGGCCATGGAAGATTTCACAGGTGGTGTAACAGAGTTGTATTCGATGGACGAAACTCCTCCAAATTTATTCCAAATGCTACTCAAGGCCCACGAAAGAAATTCTTTAATAGGATGTTCAATCGAGGTAAAGTCTTTTTCACATTTTAATTCAATTTAATTTAATATTAGTAGAAGTTACTTAAATATTTGTCAAAACTTTTAGCCCGATCCCAACGTTCTCGAGGCGAGAATGCCACAAGGATTAATTAGAGGTCACGCCTACAGTATCACGCGAATAAAAAATGTTACTATTCAAACACCTAACAGGGAAGGCACAATTCCTTTACTGCGAATTAGGAATCCCTGGGGAAATGAGGCGGAATGGAACGGACCTTGGAGCGATGGGTACGCACGAAACTAAGATTTAAAATCTACAATTCGTCTGTGAATATATCTGCAATATTTTTTTTTCTAAGTCTACAATATTTTTCCACAGATCGCCAGAGTGGAGGTATATTCCAGATCATGAGAAGGAAGAGTTAGGATTGACTTTTGATGTAGATGGGGAGTTTTGGATGTCTTTCCAAGACTTTAAAAAATATTTTACACAGCTAGAGATTTGTAATTTGAATCCTGATTCTCTGACTGAAGACGACCTCAATCAGGGAAAGAAAAAGTGGGAAATGAGCGTCTTCGAAGGCGAATGGGTGCGGGGAGTAACTGCTGGTGGTTGCAGAAATTTCCTCGGTAACTAATACTTGACATCTCAATTTTCTATTGATATTTTTAAATTTACAAGTATGTGTAATAATTTATTTTAATTAAACACAGAAACGTTTTGGCACAATCCTCAATATCGTATTACTCTCGAGTATCCTGATGAAGGAGACGATAGGTGTACAGTCATCATCGCTTTGATGCAAAAGAATAGAAGAGCACAAAGGAGAATGGGAGCTGATTGTCTTACAATTGGATTCTCTGTTTATCATGTAGGTTTTTTGCATCTTTAATCGCCAAAAAAAGTTTAATCTTCAATTGCATGAAATAAAAAAATAAAATTTAAATAAAACTGTCGGTATTTTACAGCTGAGTGATCCGGATAGGTTACCAAAGCCATTGGATATCAATTTTTTCAAGTACAACAGATCTACAGCGAGTACTCCGAATTTTATAAATTTACGAGAAGTTACTTGTCGATTTAAATTACCTCCGGGAGTATATTGTATCGTACCCAGCACTTTCGATCCGAATGAAGAAGGAGAATTCTTATTGAGAATCTTCTCTGAGAACAAGAACAATTTGGAGTGAGTATTATTCGCTTTAGAGTAATCTCGTTCTTCGATTAAAGATTAGGTAATTTCTTTACGGAAAGTTACATTATAATTGTACCTTTTTCTAGGGAGAACGATGATGAAGTGGGTATTGGCGATGTCGACGATAGAGTAAGTAGGAAAAAATAGTTTAGAACAAATTCTAATATGAAATTATTAACAAAAAGGGGCATTATTTTCATAATGACAGTCACTAGTATTTAAAAGGCATGCAAGGTTATTTTGCACAGCATTACTAATTGCAAAAATTACACTAAGTATATAATAATTTATAAGATTAAATATATCAAGTGCATTCATAATGGTTGTGGTATCTAATAATTTGATACTTGCTCATTTAAAAATTTCTCACTGCGTTTCAGTTGAAATACATATAATTTTTGCCACACCCTTCACACAAAGTAGATGTGACTAATTGTAATGATATTAAATACTAACATTAAATGTAACCTTTTGCATGTTATGTGGCTTTTGGCTTTTAGGTAGTTAATAAAGGTGGCGATAGCACGGGAGGTGATGAAATAAATGTGAGTAATAAGAGTTTCCTGTAGTTTAAACTCTGTACTCATTTTGCACATAAATTTCCCCCAAAAATGTTCATTTCTTAAAACTAAAAATACTAAAAAAATATATTTCATTATTGGAAACTTAAAAAATTTAATAAACGCTTCTAATATTTTTAAATTTAATTTTCGGTAGGTTAAAGATCAACCTGAACCAGACAGAAGTGAAGATAAGGTTAGAGAATTCTTCAGAAAACTTGCTGGAGATGATATGGAAGTGGACTGGATGGAATTGAAAGAAATTCTGGATTATGCAATGCGCAAAGGTAAGTTACTTTTTCAAAAGTTAATATTAAAAAAAATTCCTTGTTATATTAAAATCAATTTTTTGAATAAGACGTATAAAAATATTTATAATTGTCAATATTAGTTCTGGACTAAATTATTTAGATTGATCCTATTTAATTTATTGTTGTTGACTTAAACAATTTCTGCGTACGCTCACAACATTTCTGCACTTAAGATTTCTTAAAAAATAGTATATATATAAAGTTGTGACTAATTAAATGAAATTTCAATTTATAAAACTACTACGTTCTATTACCCTTTAGGAAAAGGAAAATCAATTTTTTTTAATTGCATGCCATTATTTAATAAGTGAAATTTCTAATTCTACTCTTAACACTGAAAATATCTTTTTCTTTTTAGCTATATTTGCTTTTTTCTAGCTATAAATTCGCTTTTTCTGTAGCTGACTACTATCTTTTGCTTAGAATATTGTTTTGTCTCCAACCTATCCGTACCTAATTTTTTTCTTATGCTTTATAAAATAAAATGACTAATAATAGTTTTGCTTCTTATTATAAATTATAAATTATTAATAACTACTTTCATATTTCATTCAGAACTCATCAACTCATAAATATTTCATCATCTCCAAGTCAAGTAATATCTGCTCACATACATGGTTACATTTTTTCTAAAGTAATAACATTTTATTTACGTTCATCAATAATAGGGAGTGTTTCATGAATCATTGTTCATACCGCATTTAAAGCTCATTCAAAGACATTTTAAATTGTTTTTGTATTAAAAATTAAACTATTAAGCTATATTAATAATTCTTTTATAAGAAATAACCAGTATTTATGAAAACAAACAATTTTATCTTATTTATTATTTTATGCAACCATGTACATGAGTTTTGTACATAAATACATTTGGGTCTGCTTCAATTAGTTGGTGAATTAATTTATTTCTAAGATAATATCAAAGTATGTAGATATTGTAAATAATCTAAATATATAATAGAAGATTAAAGATTTTAATTGAAATTAAAAAAAAAAGATTTATAGGTACAGGATTCTGAAGAACTTTCAGGTTTTATTTTATTTTATTACTATTTTTCTTGTTTTTTCTTGTTTTTTGTTACTCTATTTTTTATTATTTTAATGCAAATTTTGCGACCCAAACGCATGTATGTTGATAGTAAATCCTAACATATAGCTGTATGTTGCGGGTAGAGTTACCACAGTCGGCACCCCCTCGTAGTGAGGCACATGATACCCCTCTGGAAAACGGTTCTTTCATCGATACACTCATCTCCCTGATGTGTGGTATTGTTTGTAATAATGGAGAATACAATAAAACTGTAGGTAAGGCATATTTGCAGATATGTACTAAATAAAAGGAAATTTGTTGAACTACTGAATCTGGTATAAGATCTGTTTACATCTTCTTCCAGGAGTGTCTTGCGTTAAAAAATGATTAAGAGTATAAAAGAAGGAAATATATAAAAGAAATAAAAGAAAAAGATACAAAAACTATTGTTTTAATAAAATAAAAATTAGTCTTTAAAACTTATATAATTTTATGAAAGTTGGCAGAAGTTGTGACTTGAAATTCTGATATTTGAATAATAAAAAAATTTCCTGACTTAATATTTTATATTTAAATAAGACCACACTTTTTATTGAGCCCCGTTTGGTTTTTATGCACTAATAAAATTGTCCAATTCTCATACATACGCACCACAAAAACAATTTCATTAATTCATCTCCGCCAGTTAAATTTCATTTCTCTTTAAAACAAGTATTAAATCCTACTTATAAAAATTAATAAAGCTTTGTGTGATTTTGCATAAAAGATTAACATGTTTCTGTTTTCGCGCTCATTACTAATGCTAAATTTATTTCCAAGAAAATTAGCAATTTTTGACATTCAACAATTTCCTGTTTCAGAAATGCACGAGCAAGGATTCAGCAAAGATATTTGCAGAAGTATGGTTGCCATGTTGGATGTGGACCATTCGGGAAAACTTGGATTTGAGGAATTTAAAGCTTTATGGAACGACATAAGAAACTGGAGGGTAAGACTTGTTCTTAAAAATCCCTTATTCTCCATGTTATTCTAAAATATTAGAACTTTCCATTAACATCACCCTTACAAAAATTATTGTTATAAATTTTAGGCAGTCTTCAGGCTTTACGACAGAGACGGTTCTGGTTACCTGAGTGCATTTGAATTGAGACAAGCCTTAAACAGCGCAGGATACAGGCTTAATAATCATATCCTGAATATTTTAGTACATCGATACGGTACTAAAGAAGGAATGATTGCTTTCGATGATTACATTATGTGTGCAGTTCGTCTTAAAACCATGATTGGTATGTAAATCAATTTCGCTTTTCTTGCGTTTGCTTTACTCTAAATTTTTGCTTGAAATGTTTGGCTGTTATTTGACTCATTTTGTTGGATGCTACTTCATGTTCTCTGACTTTTCCAGATTCTCCAGACAGAAATCTCGATTTTCTAGACCAATCTCCCGATTTTCCAGACCAATTTTCATACAACGCGTATTAGTATCTTAGCGACTATTTACACTTCACAGGTACACAGAAATATAAGCTTTGCTTCTAAAGCGATTAAAAATACACAGTTTTCATTTCATAAAAGTTCAATGATTTTTTTTAATTTTTCAAAATTTCAAATTTTTTAATTAATTATTCATTGAAATGTCAAATTACTCTTAAAAATTTGTTAAATCTGACAGTCAACTTGTTCAAATTTTCAAACTGGACATTTCCATTGACTTTAAAATCCCCGCTTTTCCAATATTTTCCAGGTTTCCAAAAACCAACTCAACCCTAGTCAAGTTTTTTGAAATTTTACTTTTAGCTTTTACAATTTATGAAGTTTGTCTCAAAATTCTGAATGCTTTTAATAACACATCAAGAAATTAAGTTTTTTAATACTAATTAAACAAATTATTTTAGATATTTTCCGAGAAAGGGACCCGGATCATTCGAATACAGCAACGTTTTCGATGGAAGAATGGGTGGAAAAAACGTTATATTCCTAAACTTATGACAAAAATCAACGAGCATGAACAAAAAATTTTCGTAAATCTATCGTATACTGTTAATTCACTTAATTTATTTCAAATTTATTTATTTTTAAATATATATCTAAGACTTCGCCGCGAAGAAAGTATAGATTGAAAAGTAAAAGATAGTAAGTGTTTTAGCATTTACAATGTCGATATTTCAGTAATTCATGAAAGAAGTTAGAAGATGAAACTATTTTTACGCACACAAGAGGCCTCTTTATATTAAAAGATTTATAATTTAATAGTCTAGTTGATTTATATGGAAATAAAGTAAATCAGAGTTTATATGTTAGAACAATCAAATTTAGGATAGATTCGTCATTACACTTTTGCAGTTATACAAGACTCAATTGTCTTCCATCGCACATCTTTAAATAGATATAAAAGAAAAAAAGAGTGAAGAAGAGATAATTTTGATGTGAAGTTTTAAATTCAAGATATTATAATCTTAAGTGTTCAAGTTTTGAACTTTATTTGTCTATACGCGAAACATCTATATCTAATTGTCCATGTCAAAATATTTAAAAAATGATTATCACAAGGAATGATATGAAATAGTCTCCAATGAAAAGGTTTTAACTATCAGAACAATATTAATAAACTTCATCTTTATATTTATATTAATATTAATATTAATATTAACATTAACTTAAAGAACAAGATCTTTACGAAAGTTGAAACAAAGTCTTACTTAAAGGTGTATCGCATTTATTTAATTTTTTAAATTGAAATATGATCTTAATCAAATTAACAATTTCGAATTTAATTCACGCTTTGAGGAATGGATAACGCGCTATTATATTTAATCCAAAATAAGTATTAGACTGGGAATATATTTGAAATTTATTTCGAGTAGATTTCGTTAATTAATAAGTTCTCAATTTTTTTAGATTGACATTTTATGTAATTTTAACGTTTAATTCTATACATTTTTCATCACTTAGTTGATTTCAACTTTATTCCATCAAAATCTGTTTCAAATACATTTCCATATGTTTTCATTTTTATTTCGTATCTCTTTTATTTCACGATTCATCGACTTCCGCAAAGAATTAACTTGTGCCTCAAATATTATGATTTCAAACATCTGTACTTATATTTGATAAGAATATGTAAAGAGTAGTATTGTTTTTATAAAAATAAATTATAAATTTTTAACCATTTATATTTATTCGAAACAGACTATTTTTTAAATTAGTGGATAGTGTTTATGGAACCTCTCTATAGCCACAAAAAATAAAAAAGTAACTCACGTTTTTGGCAAAAAATATCCGATATTCCTCCGAATAACTCCGACAATTTCTCTGTAATCCAAGAGCCACCAAAAAGACCCCAGTACATCACCACACAACAAAAATCGACACCGTTTAATACAGAATTACAACAAATTTAAAATTATCGACCCGTCCCGTAGTACGACCGAAAATCAACTGCCCATTTTCATTTTCCTTTTAGTTAGTGTTCTTCATCTGAGCCATCACTCCTCTTTCCCATGTTTATATTTTTCCTATTTGAGTTCTTGGCTATTTTCTTAGAATAGATACTAATGATAAACTCAATAATTGTGTTAGCAATAGAATTTATATTATAAACAATTTGGTGAAGTTTGATAAAATTAAAAGTTCTTTTTCAATAACTAAATATTAAGGGCGTTGGACCCAAATGTTAAGCTCACAATTCTATTCTCCATTTTACTCAACGAAAATTATAGATAAATATCTTTTCGTTCTGTAGCGCTAATCTTTTTTCATTTATAAGACTGCGTACAGAGCGAAAAAATATTTAATTTCAATACTTTTTACATAAAACGAAGAATTCAAAATCTCACTTCAAAATTGAATATTTTCATTTTTATTTTCATATTTAAAAAAAAATATTTAAAGAAGATATTTTTCGCTCTGTACGCATAATTCTAGATAAAAATTGATAAATTCTACAAAAGGAAACAATTCTAAATTTAATATTTGTTGAGTAAAATGAAGAAATAGAATTTTTAGATTAGAACTTGGCTCCAACACCCTTAATAAATTAAGACAATTTATAGAACCTTCGAAAATCAATTAAAATAATTCAGTATTATAATTCAGTTGGCAACTTATTTAATGTACTTAAGATGAAATGAGATTTTCATTTTGAAAATGATAAAAACACAATTTATTATCTATTTGAAGTGGTTTATTATTATCAGAAGCTACACTCGAGAGTAATTCGCTTTACAAACCAACAATATGTAGAAAACATTTAGTTTAGAGAGGCATACATAACAGCAGACACCAAACACAAAAAGTAAATAAAAATGCAACTTACTTATGTTAGCTTGTAGTAGTCAACTAAACGAGTTAATTTGCAATTAATAATAGTTAAGCCCTATGCCGAATGTTTGCCACACACATGTATCACAGCACGATTTACAACAAAGGCGAATCCAAATATATAAACGTCGTTTTTCAATTAAATACTCCAGTAATAATATAGTTTCTTATATTAACAACATTTTTATATTATCTATGTCACTGTTTTTCATTTCGCTCTTTACTCAGTTACACATCACACATTCGTTCTTTTCCTCTTCAAACTATTTACATGATTAGTATGGGAAGTGGTATCTCATTCTAAAATATTATGAAGATATTTTCTCAGGAGTGCTTTTTTAAAAAAAGAATTGTTCCTTTCTTCAGTGAATTAAAAACGCAATTTTAAAATAAATTTTCCAAATCAAATATTGGCCGATAAAAACAATCGTAATGATTTAATTTAGACTTTTAAATAATTTTTTCTAAGCTATAACAGATATAAAATTTTTCAGTCGGAACAAATTCTGCTTTGTTGCATTGCACTGCTAGTATCTCTGATGTTCTTTATCATTTATAGAAAAATAGAGGGATATTGTCTATTTATCGAAGGCATTCGTGATTTACCTAGTCACTGAAAATTAGGCTCATCAATTGAAAGTAGTAAAAAGAATTCTCAAAATTGTATTCAGATTCCAATACAAATAACTAGTTTAAAAAATCCCATTTAATTTCCAATTTATTTTGGTTTCATTGCAGTTTGGCTTTGCTAAGACTGCACGATAAAGATCGCGTATACTTTGTATCATATAGAAAGCACGCTTCATTGCAAAAATAATCGAATACAATTCGCATGTCGTCATAAATGAGTTTAACTCACGAACAGTTATGTCTGTGTCAGGCATACGTAAAATTGAGACTGACAGATAAAGAGTAGCAAAATATTTCTAATTTATAAGCACCAGTGAGTGCCTATTTATCAATATTATTTTTCTTTTATAAGTAGTCTTTTCGTTTGAATCAAAATAGAGATTTACCACCTGGGGAAAACTAGAAGTTTTTCTTTCGAAGTAGAGATAAAGCTGTGCAGCCATTTCACTTATCTACCTGTCTTTAGCATACAACAGATATGCCTATTTATAAAAATTGACTACCATTCACGATGACTTTGTGGCAGGGTGCCTGACTAGGAGATTCACTTCCCCATCGTGCAATTTCTTCATCAGGGACCAAGCTTCTATCCTTGACATCCTCGTTACGTCGTTTCCATTCACCTCGAGCAACTGGTCACCGGCTTTTAAAGCACAAGTTTTTTCTGCAGCACCTCCTGTAAATTAAATCAGAATTAAAATAGGAAGTTTTTATCATCCAGAGTGGCAACTTAAATAGTGAAATTTTCATACCTGTGAATATTTTCTTAATTATTAGAGGTCTATCCCCAAGAGGACTGTCTCTTCCTCCTTCGAGACTGAATCCGAGACCTGCTCCATCTTTATAAATTGCTACGGTTGAAGGAGGTCCCCATGCTGTGTTTTCTACTCCACCGTTCATTTCGTATCCTAAAAAAATTCAAGTTTATTATACAATTTATCAAATTATCAAATTATCAAATAAATTTAATACTAAACTTGATAAATCTTAAAGAACTCTAAAGAATACAAAATTCTACCTTCTACAATAGTCTCAACGCTTTCCGTACGAGTCCTCAATTTGGAACCTTCATCAAGTCGAGCTCTGGACACGACTAGCACCACTTCAGACCTAGGTTGCTTGAGAACAGCCAAGCTATCCCTGTGAGAAAGCCCTCGGGTGCTTCTTCCATTGATGCTTAAAATCCGATCTCCTCTCTGCACCCTTCCATCTTTATCTGCTATTGAGTGAGCCAATACTCGATGAACCGTTATTTCTTTAGCCTCGCAATCAACGCCACCAGCCAAAGTAATGCCAACACTTCCAGCAGGGTTTTCCTTATGAAGAAGTACAACAATAACATCAAGAGAACCACGAGCCTCTTCCAGACTTGCTTCCTCCACCAACTGAGCTAATTCCTGCTGAGAAATTAAGCTAGTGCTACTGGCCAATGAACTGATACTACCAAACTGTTCACCACAGAATCTTTCAACATCACCTTCAGCACCAACAGGTCTTATATTTTCTTCCACGCTGCTGTCCAAACTCGGGAAACGATTATGACCATTGTTTCCAGATTGCAACAAACTACCAGGAGACCCAGTTCCACTTAAAGAACCAGCATCAGTTTTTTCGAAAGCCTTCTTCATGTCAGTCACACTTGCACTTCTTCGACCCATGCTTCTTGGTGTAGGGATCTTTGAAACCGAGGTTCTTGATCTCTCCGAAACTTCGATAGGTTCTTCGATATTATCTGCAACCTTTGATCTGTTCAAAGCTGGAATTTTGGACGTAAACGATTTTTCTTCAGTCCAACCGTCTGTAGAATTTGATCTTCGTGCTAGGCGGCTATCTTTTGAGTCTGTTGAAAGAAAATTAGATGATCCGGCATGGGATCCGTTCCTTTCGATACTGGTGTCCATAGTTACACTTTGAGTTCGTGTCAGTTTCGACTCACTTTTTATTGTGAGGATGTCTTCTAGGCTCATCTGACTTTTAGATTTTCCGTAGCTGCTGTCCTCTACATGAATCGCGGACCTGGAATGGAAATATTTGTCATTATTTTATTTATTTAAATAACTTCTAGCTACAAACACCTCCACATCTCCTTAAAAAATGTAATTACCTAGATCTAGTTTTCGTGGTCAGAATAGTTAACAGGTCATTCTGCTCACTGCTGCTCTTTTTTGAAGGAAGATTGGCTTTTGACTTGTTTTTACCCATCTCGACACCATCAAATTCATTATCAGCTACATTTCGACTCCTGGGGCCAAGAAGATCAGTTGCACTCTGTTCATCCATAGTTAAAGATGATCTACTCCTTGTTGTTCTAATAGTACTCGGTAAATCAATATTTCGAGTCAAGGTCGCTGCCTTTTCTTTTTCATTCGATGCTTTTTCTGCGAGATTTTTCGCCTCTGTTCTGACCCACATTTTTAGATCATTTGAAGGTTCCAAATTGTCTGATTTTGGAGGTCTCGCAACTGGTTGTGGTATACTTCTCTTTGGTGGTAACTTCGGTTCCTCTGGCTGCTTCTGGATGGGTTTTTCATCCTCACTAAAGCTTTCAGTGATTTCAATATAAGCTATCTTGACTTCCGGATGATCAGCACTACCATTTCCGTTTATGGCATGATGTTCGTTGTGGTAACTACCATTTTCATGAGCTGGAACGTCTTCATCATCAGAAAACTTTCGCTGAATCAGAGGAGATCCGGTGAGGTCTCTTCCACTGCGACACTTTGCACTCGCCAAAATATTTTTTCTGTTGATGGCTTCCACACTCTGAGGCTTCAAGACCCTTCGCGACAAAGATTCTGCGCTGGCCTGAAAAATAAAGAAATTTATTAAATCAAATTGAAAAGAACTCTTGGAGAGTTTCAATAATGAAAAAATTCTATTTATACCTGAGAACCTGAAGTCAAGGTAGAAGAACTACTGCAGTTGGTGTCACTGCTGCTAGTTCTCTTTAAAATCTGTCTCTGTGGTATTTGAGAATTTCTGCTTGTTTCTGTCGGTGATCTAGGATTCGAACTTCCACCACTAGAAGATGACCTCTCCGAGCTAACTGATCTTTCCGAACTTACATAGGATCTCTCAGTAATTATCGTTGGCCTCGAAAATGAATTTCCCTCAGAAATGATAGAACCATTATTTTTAGTTGGACTATCGAGGATCAGAGTTCGACGTTGATAACTTGTCTCTGAAGAAATATAAGATCTTTCTGAGGACATGGTAGATCGATCAGATGGTACTGGAGACATTGGTGGACTGAAGCCTCGAGATATACTACTCTGCGAACTGCTGACTGCTGAGTCATTGTCCGAATCATCATAATCAGCTCTAATCTTCTTTTGCCCAATTCTAGGTCTGGATCGAAGGTTTTCTGGTGATTCAGTTGACGATAGATAGTCAAAACTGTAGTCACTTCTGGTGGGACTACATATGCTTTCAAGACTCTTGGGTGCATCTGATACTAATCCTGAGTTAGAATTTATCACCTGGCTTGGTTTTGGACTCGGATTATTAGAAGTAGAATTAGAACTAGAGTTGGAATTAGAGTTGGTAGTTGATGTATTGTATACTGCGAGACTTTTTCTTTTGAAGGCTGGCGAATACTTGGAGAGTATTTGTGGCGCTGGCATTTTGAAGGAGGTGGTTGCTTTCATTGGTCCGCTTACTGTACTTGCGTTACTGGCTAGAGAACTCTGAGATCCCCATTTGTCTTGGATACTTGACTTTGGTACCTGCAAAAGACACATAGTAATTGAAATAAACTTTTCAAAAGAAAAAAGAAACAAAAGTATTTATAAAATGAATAAATGGAAATTTTACCTGATTAATTAATATAGAATCTCTCGACTTGATTTCCGGGAGATCAATAATAGGTTGATCAACCGGAACAGCGTCTTTTTCAGGAATAACGAGTCCACGCAACTTCGAAATTCCTTTTCGTCTTTGTTCAATAAGCTGATTCAAGCTATTCCTCCTCATATCCTCATTAGGTTTCCTAAAAGTAGAAGCTAGCGAGTTTGTCCTTGAAATCTGAGGAATCGCGAGCACTTCGCTGGAGGTTTGAGGACGTTCATGATTGAAGGTACTTGTACTTCCACCTGAGAAGCTAGTAGCTCTCGTCAGAGTGACTGGAGGCGAGATCTTAGGACTATAAGATCCAAGGGTAGAATCAAACAACTTATTACTCTGGCTAAACCCAGTTTCCAAACTTGGCGAACTGTTAGGTTTCACTGCAAAAGTATTTGTCGTTAAAAATTGCTTGATTTCCGGAGAACTGGGAGTTTTCTCTAGAGGGGCAACCACTGCTAGTTTGGAATAAGCAAAGCCAGGTTCACTGGGTGGAGAACTTTTCGGAAGACTAGGTGGTCGCTGAACCAATTTTGCAGGACTTGGTGATTGATTGAAACTTGATGATTGATTCAAACTTTGTGATTGATTCAAACTTGAAGAAAGATCAAAAGAACTCTGAGTTCTCTCAGCAAAGGATGAATGATTTTTGGTGAATTCCTTTTGATAGGTGACTCTATCTTCAGCAAAAACGTCGTCCGAGGATTTGTGTTTTGCTAGCCTTCTGCTATTGGTTCCTGGGGAAGGAGCTGGTGGATTTGGAAAGAGAGGAACCTCAAGGCTGCTTTGTGAAGAGAACATTGCAATTTTATCTCTTACTGATCTCTCAGATTTATCATCTTGTCTCCAGAGTTCTCCATTCAAGGAGAATTTCCTTGGCGAGTGTTCAGAGTTATTTTTCACAGGAGAATTGACTGAGTCTACTCTTGGTGGTTCCGTCAGAGGTAAGGGTGGTGGATTCTCAGGTAAATCCTTCCGGATAGCAGAATCCACTGATGGCACTTCTTTAGGGTAATACCCAGCGATCTCAATCTTTCTTTCAGAGATTACAACAGGTTTTGAACTGTAGTTTGAATAATTTTTCTCGGCTTCAATGGAAGGAAGTTTAGTGTCTTTGATGTTATCCACGACACACTGAGAAACTATTTGAATCTTCTCGTTGGGATTATTATCTTTGCTGGTCTTTGGATGAACCTGGAAGCTTTCGCTGGCTACATAGGTCTGATTTTGGTGCATCAGGTTTCCATTGGTGGCCATGGCTGTTATATTTGTACTGGCTACAAATTGGTACTGGCCAGGATTTGTGAATTCGTGGTAAGCTGCTGGAAACTCGTCCCCGTCCGGGGGTAGGCGTTGACCGCCTCCACAATTGTCCATCCTACCATTTACTGAGCCTGGAACAAAAAAAAACATTCACTATGAAAAATTGTAAGATTATACTTTTCATCAAAATATTTCCAGAATGTCCAGGGATAAAATGAGTAGTGAATAAAGTCGTTACTCTGAATAATCGGCGGTGATTAAAACTGAGGAAGAGACAATGAAATATGTCTCCATTAGAACTGATGAAGAGGGTCATTTGTAGGGACCACATTTTACGGACTTTTTTATTTTTAACTCTTCTGTGCTCGTATAATTAAATTTGCGCACTTTGTGGTAAGATCTTTCAGTTCAAGAGCTTGTACAAATTAATTTAGAGGCGGGTATTTGGACCATAATAAATTTACAAGACGTAATTGGCTTTCAGTACATTGATACTTAAATTACTGTCAATAATCTGTCAATATTATAATTCTGTATTAGAGCATGCTAAGTACTTGAAAGAAATATTAATAGATTTCAACACAGTGCTTGAAATGGTCCATTATTTACAAATGATGATAATAATCGTTCTAACGTGAAACTAGTAATGTCACGCTTCTCGTTATACTTAGTTGGCTAATAAACGCCTACGATTAAGCGTGCGTAATGAGTGTGAAATTGATTGTAGTTTTCCGCAATTTAACAACGTGAGCAAATCTTTCCGTGTTTTTTCAAATATAAATTTCGAACGACTTCTATTTTTATATTTTTGATATGTGTGTATATCTAAAAAATAAACTCTTTATCTCTATGAGTTTATGAGTGATCATAAATAACGATTGTAGGTCGATTTACTAAATTTACTTTGATGTTCGAATTATCTAAATGGGTGAATTAGAGTCTAAGTGGATAAAATATTTAAGTATTATCTAAATTGTTTGACTATCTCAAATATTCTGATCCAGACTCCAGTTATGTTTATATCATCCGCATTGGACACATGTTCTTATTTCTTATTTCAGACTGAAAGTAGATGATATCCTGAAACTTAAATTTACATCCTACAATTTTCATATTATTCCATTTTATTTCAATTTGCAATCTTAAAATTGTAAAATTGTTTAATAGAAGTGTTTCAAAATCCATTTCTGTCTTGGGTGTTAGTTGTTAGAAATTAGAATCGTGTTAGAGACGAAACATTGAGATCGAAAAGAGGACAGTGACTGTGCATTTGAATGTGTTGATTACCATTCATTTTTTGCTTACTGGCTGCAAAGCCATAATGAAACTTTCCTTTCCTGTCGTTCAATCGTAATTTTTGTTATGAAATACCGTCAATAGCCTTGAAGAGGAATCGGGAAAAATGATAGATTCGTGCGGATTTCTTTATTTCAGAGGCAAACAGCAAGTCATGTCGCAATTGAGCAAGAAATGTTCTATATTAATATATTTTCATGCTAGGCAGAGATGAGAAGACCTCTCATTGTTGTACAATTGAATTTTATAGATCGAAATGATCCATAAATCTCTTCACTCAAAAGAATGAAAACTTACGTTCATTCACGATTCAGACTTTATATAACACGTCTAATAATATTTTTTCTTCTATCGTTCAATTAGTCCTATCAGTAATTTCACTAATACCTTTTAGTCTAACTCTTATTAGTCTGTTACAAATATTTTGGACTGAAGTTCTAGACATCTTTTCTGACGAATTTTTTTGTTTCCATTTACTTGTTTATAATGTCCAAAAAATAGAAACCAAGGTACAGAAACCGTTTTTTTTTTAATTTATACTGATGTCATTTTAGAGTATAGAAGAAAAGAAGAAAATTTTATAAATTAAAATCAAAACACCAGTTAAGACTGAAAACCTGCCACAAGGAACAATTTTTTAACAAAACAAAGGATTCCACACAATTTCAAATTAAAATCAGAAGTATGGAAAATAAATTTGAATTTTTAATCTTTGAATTATAAGAACTTGTAATACCTTGTTTATATTCATAAACCTCAATAAGTTTCAAAAAATTCCTTCAATTTTCGTTCAATATTTTTAAATTACTCAATAAATATCGTAAAATCCCTTAAAATTATTTAAAGTCCAGTGAAATTCCTTCACATTATTAAAAATCCCATGGAATCTAATTAAATCGCTTAAAATATCTGAAAATCCAATGAAATTCTTTAAAAGTTCTTCACATTACATACTTATAATGAAATTCCAATGAAATTTCGTTAAATTCCTTAAATCTGTTAAAAGTCCATAAAATTACTTAATCCCCTTATAAAATATTGTAAAAACCCTTAAAATTATTTAAAATCCAATGAAATTCCTTCACATTATTCAAAATCCCATGAAATCTAATTAAATCGCTTAAAATATCTGAAAATCCAATGAAATGTAGTAAAATATCTTGAAATTCTTTAAAAGTTCTTCACATTACATACTTATAATGAAATTCTACAAACTATCATTAAATATTTCAAAATTACTTAAAATCTTATTAAATCTCATTAAATTCCATAAATCTATTAAAAGTCCTTAAAATTACTTAATTCCCATATAAAATATCGTAAAATCCTTTAAAATTACTTAAAGTTTTACAAAAATCGTCAAATTCTTTAAAATTATTGAAAATCCCATGAAATTTCATTAAATTGCTAAAAATATCTGAAAATACAATAAAATATCGTAAAATCCCTTGAAATCCATTAAAATTTCTTGAAATTATGTACATATTTATAATGAAATTCCACAAAATATCATTAAATCCCTTAAAATTACTTAAAATCTCATGAAATATAGTTAAGGGTGTTGGAGCCAAGTTCTAATCTAAAAATTCGATTTCTACATTTTACTCAACAAATATTAAATTGGGAATTTTTTTCTTTTGTAGGATTAATCAATTTTTAACTATAATTATGCATACAGAGCGAAAAAATATCTAATTCAAATATTTTTTAAGCAGAATGAAAATATGCAATTTTAAAGTTAGATTTTTAATTCTTCGTTTTATGCAAAAAATACTTATCTATTTTTTTCGTTGAGTAAAATGGAGAATTGAATTTTGAGTTTAACATTTGGGTCCAATATCCTTAAATACTTAAAAATTCCAGTGAAATTTCGCCAAATTGTTATAAATTTCTTTAGAATCAATAAAAACCGCAGTAGCTGATAAAATCCCTTAAAATTTATGAAAATCACAACATGGAAAATAATATGAAGATTATTTTCAAATTCGGCAAATTGGTGACAAAAAATCGTCCGAAGAGACGTCTGAAACTTCAATCCAATCATTTATAAGAAATTAGGAGAATGTTTTTCTTAGGAAAACACACGACCTAACACAAAATCCTCATTGACTCATCTGAGTCACTAAAAAAGAAAACTGTGTATTGATAAACATGTAATCGATTCTGATTACTTAAGTGAATGAAAATCGTAATCATGTGCGTGATTCACTGCAATTGATAATATACATGCAAGGAAAGTTCATCATCGTTATTCCTAATTGCCTGTCGACTCTCTTAAAGTGAATCACCAGAATAATAATAAATAATATCTTGAAAAAAATATCCATATTGATTTAGCAAGGGAATGGGAAATAGTAAGAGAAAAAATTGTTTTAAATACATGACATATTTTTTTAGGGTGGGAAGCGATTTGAGTGCTCACACTATTGTCTTCGGAATGCGGCATAATAATAAAGTATCAATCTGATCAAGCAAACAATCGTGAGACATGATCTTAAAGCATCTGACTTGCGGGAGTGGCTGAGAGTAGTCACGATTCTTACGAATCAAGTCTCTTCACCTAGTGTCTTGAAATCAGATATTTTGTGATTGGTCTGTCCATTATAGTGCAGGTCGACATCTACAAGAGCATCGTATCTTGAAATCACGAGCATTTGGATTTTTCATCAATCTTATCAATTCAATATCACTTTTCAATAGAAAACTATTTTTTTACATTCGTAACATTGGACTAAAGTTTCAGACGTTCAGACGTTCTAAAGAAATTTATAACGATTTGGCGAGATTTCACTGGAATTTTTTATTATTTAACGAAATTTCATTGGATTTTAAGTAATGTAATGAGATTTCATGGGATTTTCAGTAATTTTAAAAGATTTAATGATATTTTGTAAAACTTTAAGTAATTTTAAGGAATTTTACAATATTTTATATGGTAATTAAGTAATTTTAAGGACTTTTAACAGATTAAGGGAATTTAACGAAATTTCATTGGATTTTCAGATATTGTCAGCAATTTAATGAAATTTCATGGGATTTTCAATAATTTTAAAGAATTTGACGATTTTTGTAAAACGTTAAGTAATTTTAAGGGATTTTACGATATTTTATATGGGAATTAAGTAATTTTAAGGACTTTTAATAGATTTCATGAATTTAATGAGATTTCATGAGATTTTGAGTAATTTTGAAAGATTTAATGATATTTTGTGTAATTTCATTATAAGTACGTAATGTGAAGAACTTTTAAAGAATTTCAAGGGATTTTACGACATTTCATTGGATTTTCAGATATTTTAAGAGATTTAATCAGATTTCATGAGATTTTGAATAATGTGAAGGAATTTCATTCGATTTCCAATAATTTAAAAAAATTTTACGATATTTTATAAGGGAATTAAGTAATTTTAAGGACTTTTAACAGATTTAAGGAATTTAACGAAATTTAATTGAATTTTCAGGATTTTAATGAGATTTCATCAGATTTTGAGTAATTTTAAAAGCTTTAATGATATTTTGTAAAACTTTAAGTAATTTTAAGGGATTTTACGATATTTCATATGGGAATTAAGTAATTTTAAGGTCTTTTAACAGATTTACGGAATTTAACGAAATTTCATTGCATTTTCAGGAGTTTAATGAGATTTCATCAGATTTTGAGTAATTTTAAAATATTTAATGATATTTTATGGAATTTCAGTATAAGTATGTAATTTGAAGAAATTTATTGGATTTCAAGGGATTTTACGACATTTCATTGGATTTTCAAAAATTTTAAGCGTTTTATTCAAATTTCATGGAATTTTGAGTAATGTGAAGGAATTTCATTGGATTTTAAATAATTTTAAGGGTTTTTACAATATTTTATAAGGCGATTAAGTAATTTTAAGGACTTTTAACAGATTTAAGGAATTTAACGAAATTTCATTGGAATTTCATTATAAGTATGTAATGTGAAGAACTTTTAAAGAATTTCATTGGATTTTCAGATATTTTAAGCGATTTAATCAGATTTCATGAGATTTTGAATAATGTGAAGGAATTTCATTGGATTTTAAATAATTTTAAGAGATTTTACGATATTTATTGAATAATTTAAAAATATTGAACGAAAATTGAAGGAATTTTTTGAAACTTATTGAGGTTTATGAATATAAACAAGGTATTACAAGTTCTTATAATTCAAAGATTAAAAATTCGAATTTATTTTCCATACTTTTGATTTTAATTTGAAATTGTGTGGAATCCTTTGTTTTGTTAAAAAATTGTTTCTTGTGGCAGGTTTTCAGTCTTAACTGGTGTTTTGATTTTAATTTATAAAATTTTCTTCTTTTCTTCTATACTCTAAAATGGCATCAGTATAAATTTAAAAAAAAAACGGTTTCTGTACCTTGGTTTCTATTTTTTGGACATTATAAACAAGAAAATGAAAGCAAAAAAATTCCTCAGCAAAGACTTCTGCAACTTCAGTCCAATTTATAAATGATAAAATCCTGTTCCTCCCAGTAAAAAATACCCACATTTTAATAAGTCTGTAAAATTTAAACATGGATAAGAACCATATAAGAACACCTCACGTAATCAAAGAATATTTATCTTTAATTTAGCATTTCTGCGGCTTAAAGAGTCGAAGAAGAGCACTTTCTCAAGATATAGGTACTTCCCAGGTAAAATGATTTCCGAGCTTGGTTTTATGATCTAGCATTCTAGCATGTTCACCATCTGCAACTTTATTGCAGTCGCTTTTGCAGACGAAATGTGAAATCGAATTTCCTAGACAGCAAGACAGTTTGACTTCCAAGGATTTCAACATTCTAGCTCAGTCAATAAACTGATAAGTTGTATTTGCATACGACTTATCTGCTCTATGTCACATCGACAAAATAAATGCCGCGTCTGTGACGTCGAGTACATGTAATTACCCTTATCTCTCTGTGTTAATGTTAACTTGGCGAGCTAAAAGTTAAAAGCATCGCAAATTTTAGTGCTGCTTTAAAATATGTGCACAATTTTTATACTTCCTATTAAAAAAGCACAATCGCCAAGTGATTAACATTCCAAGCGGAGAGAAGCATAAAATAATGTGACATAGCAGCCACTGATATGTGTCCTCAATGTTCTAGTGTTTATGTTGACATTCGCATGACCGTAACCATTAGTGTCTATGATATATTGATGATGATATGATGATATATCAGAAACAATAATGCACGACTCATCGAACCGATATCGTTCCCATATTTCTAATCACTCGCATTTTATCAAGGGGGTAAGATAATAAACTTACATTATTTTCTTTTAACACTTTAAACATATTTCTTCCATGCCCACGCAACATTTTTTTTTTCTGTTAAATAAAGAATTAAAACAAGTTGGTAATTTATCCAAAAAAGTGATTCATGATATGCATTCATCGATTCATGATTCACTTGAATATAAATTCATTCATAATTTGACTCATTTCACTTTTTAGATTAATGACTCACTGAATCTATTAAATGTTTGTTGTTTGTTGTTATTAATTAATAATATTGCAATTTTTATATTATTCCTACAGTAAATATACAATGTAAATGTAAATACTTCTTTAAAATGTATATTTCTTGAAACTGCATAAGTTTATAAGATATATGCTGTAAAATACAGATAGTAGGAAATATTAGGATTGCAGCTATCTTTTCCCGAGTTTATGCATCCCACCAATATTTATAACTTTTCACGCTCTAGCCACCATGGCTATTTAAGGTTGGACGTTCAATACGAGTCAAGCTTCCGTACTTGTTGACAAGCGGACTGCTATAAATTTTCAATATCTTTTTTACATTTTTTATGGAAAAGCTGATAATTTTGCACTGGACCTTGGCTTGCTAAAACCGTATATTAAATAAGTTCGCGCGAGCAAGATAAGTGGTTTTACTAGCAATGCCAATACAATTTAAACACAACACTCAACTTTACGTGTACAAGTTAATTTCTTGCCTTTGCTAGACTATCTTTAAATTAGATTTAAATTTACGTACTGCAAAGCGTCTATTATTTATTTAGTCTTTTATTAAGTGCAATTTTACTTTATTCTCAAGCTTGGATTAACAATTCAGTTAGATTAATTAATTTAATAATTTATTAATTCACTAACACAAGTACTATTGTTAAACACAAGTACTATCCATACCTTTATTTAAATTCAGATCTTGAAAAAATACAATTTCTCAACGATCAGTTAACTGAAGAATCGAAATTAATAATTAATTATCCTTATATTTTGTGGATAATAAATTAATAATCTAGTTTAATCTCGCCTGAACTACATCAAGTTTTATTCGTTAACACCTAAAGAATTTCACTTTCACATTTTATTTCACACCAGAAATGAATGAATTACCGTTGAATTTCTCGAAATAAATGCTAATTTAATTAGAGTCGTTTATTTGTGAATGTAGATATGATTTTGACTAGGACATAATCGACTGAAGTTACCGGCAAGGAGGTTCCATTGAGACTGGTCGAGGCCAGCTTCCGCGGTTAGCACTGGGGAAGCTATACCAGACTACCTCAACTTGCAACATTGCCTCACATTCGATATCAGATGTTTCAGATGTAATATTAAAAAAACATTCCAAGAAAATTAAAATCAGAAAAATCGGTATTTTCAGGACTTTTAACAAATTTAGGGAATTTAACGAAATTTCATTGGATTTTCAGATATTTTCAGCGATTTAATGAAATTTCATGGGATTTTGAATAATGTGAAGGAATTTCATGGAATTGTCAACAATTTTAAAGAATTTGACGATTTTTGTAAAACTTTAAGTAATTTTCAGGGATTTTACGATATTTTATATGGGAATTAAGTAATTTTAAGGACTTTTAATAGACTTAAGGAATTTAATGAGATTTCATGAGATTTTGAGTAATTTTGAAAGATTTAATGATATTTTATGTAATTTCATTATAAGATTGTACAATAATTTGAAGAAATGTTTATGGATTTCAAGGGATTTTACGATATTTCATCAGATTTTCAGATATTTTCAGCGATTTAATGAAATTTCATGGGATTTTGAATAATGTGAAGGAATTTCATGGAATTTTCAACAATTTTAAAGAATTTGACGATTTTTGTAAAACATTAAGTAATTTTCAGGGATTTTACGATATTTTATATGGGAATTAAGTAATTTTAAGGACTTTTAATAGATTTAAGGAATTTAATGAGATTTCATCAGATTTTGAGTAATTTAAAAATATTTAATGATATTTTATGTAATTTCATTATAAGTATGTAATTTAAAGAAATTTATTGAATTTCAAGGGATTTTACGATATTTTATATGAGAATTTTAAGTAATTTAAAGGGATTTCAAGGGATATTAAGTAATTTTACTGATTTTCGCAGTTTTGGTTAATAACTCTTTACGAATCTCTATAAATTACTGAAAAATACTATTTATGTATTTGTATCTTTTGCAATAACTTGTAACTTTAATTACTTAAGTACAAAATTACTTAATTAATTACTTATGTACTAAATTACTTAATTAATTAATGAAGTGATTACTTTATAATTCGTATTTTTTTATGATTTCCTTTCAGTACATTATTCCATAATCAGAAATTTCAAAAATTGAATATCAAATAACTTGTCAGGAGTTTCTAAGAATTGTTTAAAATGTAACTAGATACTTTTTATTGCAAAGTAACGTAACTGTATCTAGATACATTTAACAGAGTAACTTACCTAACACTGAATTCTTATAAAAAAAAAAGAAATAGGAAATTTTACTGTCTAACGTAACTTCATATATTACTGTGCAATTTCATTTGTGGTTTATGTATTAAAATTTTTGCAGTGAAAAGGCAATTCAAAAATGCAGTTTACCTTTTAATTCTTGAATAGAGAAACTACAAATTGAAGAAGAAATATATAGATACCGACTACCAAGTAATTTTTTCTATGGATGTTTGATCGAGGTCACAGGTGGGATTAGCTATCGTAATTAGATTTACTGACAGGTGTAAATTGCTATTGAGAAAGCTAATGATGTGAGTGTGAAAATTTTCAATTTTCATTTCCATTCCTTAAAATATTGAGAACTTCCAATCAAATCTTCTACAAAAAATGACAAATTGCAACATTAAGGAAAATGCTGAGCGACTTATAAATCCCTTAAAATTACTTAAAGTTTTACAAAATATCATTAAATCTTTTAAAATTATTCAAAATCTGATGAAATCTCATTAATTTCCTGAAAATCCAATGAAATTCCTTCACATTACTCAAAATCTCATTAAATTCCGTAAATCTCTTAAAGGTCCTTAAAATTACCTAATTTCCATATAAAATATCGTAAAATCCCTTAAAATTACTTAAAGTTTTACAAAATATCATTAAATCTTTTAAAATTACTCAAAATCCCATGAAATCTCATTACATTACTTAAAATCCAATGAGATTTCGTTAAATACTTAAAAATTCCAGTGAAATCTCGCCAAATCGTTATAAATTTCTTTAGAATCAATGAAACCGCAGTAGCTCGTAAAATATCCCTTAAAATTTATGAAAATCACAACATGGAAAATAATCTTAAGATTATTTTCAAATTCGGCAAATTGATCAATCAAATCTTCTACAAAAAATGACAAATTGCAACATTAAGGAAAACGTTGAGCGACTCTTATAAAAATCAGCCTCTGCACGATAATATATATATATATAT